>MU224177.1:1912610-1961381 GCA_018584345.1 Thuja plicata
TGTATTTTTTTTTTTTTTTGTGTGTGTGTGTGTGTGTGTGTGTGTGTGTGTGTGTGTGTGTGTGTGTGTGTGTGTGTGTGTGTGTGTGTGTGTGTGTGTGTGTGTGTGTGATATTTATTTCTTAAAAATTTATGTGGTGGGAATTTTATGAAAGATGGAGAATAGTGTATTGATTTATTCATGAAGAATTATGTTAGATGATGATATAATTTCCTTTAAATCTCTCTGGGAAGGTTATGGTTTATTTGCGGATGTATAGTATGCTTTCCTTTTTGTATTTAGGTTTCAGGGAAGTTTAGGGAGTTTAGGTATACTTGTTAAGGATGTTTCGGTAACTTCTACAAATGGTTCTTTTCACCTTATGATTATGCAGATTTTGGAAATATTTTGTCAATTGTTTTGTTCTGTTATTTTGGTCTCAATCTTCCAGTTTGATCTTGTCCTTATCTACTTCCTTTCTCCTATTTGAATGTTCAATTTATTTCATAAGTAAGAACAATAAGTTACTCTTAGTATGTCTTGTGTATGGCATCCTTGTTATCTTCCTTATATTGCTCATGGTTAAGGATTAGGACTCGTCCTGAGGGTCTGAGTACACAGGAGAGTTTCTTTTACATATGAATCAGAGCATTTGAAATGTTTTCTTTTCTTTTGGTATGTTTTGGGGTAGGGAACTAGATACCCTAGGTGAGTGGCTCACCATAGGTGTCAGAACCCAAAATGGTTGTCAGGGAATCCTATGGGTGAGTTTGTAAATAAGTGATAACATAAAATTAACTTGGGAGGGGGGTTTCAAAAGATAATGAAAGATATATATTTAATGGTTAAGTCCACATAGACCTGTTGGAGTACCGGTACCATGGGTAGCTGCCAGGGTGGATCCTTAAACTTTGAGAGGGGACCAGTGTTACATGGTTTCCATGGAGGATCCCAATGCACAGGCTGTGTGATGACACTCACCTAGGCGGTATTCTAGAACCTAAACCTTTAGTGCATAGTGTATGCCTCTTCTTAGTGATTCGTGATTCCCAAGCTTTCCAAAGGCAAGGGTTAGTAGCAAAGGTTTTACAAATAATATAAATCCAATACACAAATACTACTAAAATGAATAACTCAAAGCATAACCAATAAAATATACAAGCAAAGAAAGGAAAACAAATGAATGCAAACCCGGAAGTGCTTGAAGCTTCTATTGTTTCTCTCTACTCCTTCCGAAATGATGTTCTTGATGCTTAGTATTGGGGTGGGCAACGTCTATGACTTGAGAAGTGTTGAGAATTTGCTAATTGAAACAAGTGTGTGATCGCAAGATGGCTTGAATGCTAGAACCAAACTGACATGGTAATGGCGCATGAGAGCTTGAAATCCTGGATCCTTCAAATGGTTATGAAGGGTTTATTATATAGGAATTGGGGATGAAATGAACGGTTGAGATCAATTCCAGAGATAGGGAGATGAATGGTTGAGATCAAAGGGAACTAGAGAAGCCATCAGTAAACTCCACCTCTTCAATTTTTAAAGAGGAGACAGATTTTGGTTGACTAAAGAGCTAATTGTTAGTTACCTTTTTGACCTGAAGAGGTGGGTGAAGTTACCCATGTGCACTGGAGAGGTGGGTGAAGTTACCCATGTGGACTGGAGAGATGGGTGGAGTAACCCATGTGATCTGATTGGAGTTATCTCTTTGAAGATAAATGAATATTTAATTCATTTATTTAATTAAAGTTTTCAACATGTGAGATAATTGAATTCTTTTTKATTTAGAATTGCTTTATTKRATAAAATTAATTTAATTTAATTGGAAGAATTTAATTAGTAAGTTTAAATATTTGAATTTAAACTATAGGAAATTGAATTTAATTAATTAATTAATGGTAATTAATCAATTAAGGTTAATTAATTAAATAAAAATAATTATTTAATTAATTTGGGGAATTTGATTAGATGATTTGGGGAATGAATTTAGAGGAAAATAGATAATTAATTAATGATTAAAAAACCATTAATTAATAGATGAAAATTGGTGTTTTTAATGTAAAGTCGCAAGTCTGTCCATTTTTGGGTGTCTACATTTGCCCCTCTTTGATGTGATGTGACTTTTCATAGTGTGTCAAAGAATTTTCAGATTTGATCATGCCCTAGCTTGCCCCAGTGATAGCAAGTGGACTATATGCCCCCTCAACAAATTAAGCATAGAAAATGCGTCAGATGAGCATTAATTTGTTGAAAAACTGAATCACTATATGATGATGATGAATGCATTCCTATGTTAGTTATGATGTTATTGATGATGGATGCATTGATTATATGATCTACTATGCACATGTTTTGGATTTTTCTTATGCCATAAATGAATGCAATCTACCATGCACAAAATTTTTGAGTAATGCATATGTTACTTAGAAGGAAGTTAGTTTGGAATGTGATCTCTGGGATTGATTGAAAGATAAGGAATGATAGAAAGGAAATTTTTTCTTTTTTGATAGATATGATTTGATACAAAGGATGAGTGTCCCAAGTCGCTGCCCCTGTTTCCAATATTTGTCATCATTACATCTTTTTTTTTCCAAAATTTCAAAGAGCGTTGAATGATCCAAATCACATACCACCTAGATACTGCCATGACCTCTTGATAGCAGAAGGAGTAGAGAGATTGAATAAAAATAGAACCTAGTGCACCCAAATATTGACCATCTGGGTTCAACTATGTTCCCTGTTTGAAAATAAAGAGAGCCAAAAGCACCCAGATATTGACCATCTGGATACTGCTTGTCCTCTGAATTAATCTAAAACAAAGAAACCAAGATAGAACTCCTATGCACCCAGAGTCCATCTAGATAACACTATGAGCTCTTGATTTCCAAAAGAGAAAGCCAAGAAAACAAGATAGAACTCCTACACCCCTAGAGTCCATCTAGATAGCATTGTGAGCTCTTGTTTGTAACATAAAAAGGGAAAGACCATAGAAATCAAGATAAAACTCCAAAACACTCAGAGTCCATCTGAATAGCATTGCGAGCTCTTGATTCTATAAAACCAAAAAAGCAAAATAAAAGAGAAGGAATGTCCAATTCTTTCCCAGGGTTAAGCTCAAATCGTGGAACTGTGGGGCTGCCAGATAAGTGAAAGCACCTACTGCATTTATCCTAAATCATCAGGGACCTAAAATTGAAGTGAACATTCAACAGACAACAATCAAAGAAAAATAAGTCATGATCTATCATAGCTACTCTCCTCACATGGTGGATCTTGGAGTAGTGTAAGAACATAACTGTGAAATATAGACTAACATATGACCGACTTGACTGACCTAATCAACATTTTTGGATGGTTCCCTGATGCAGTTGGAATCTCTTGATTGGCCTGACTCTTTGGATAGGCTTGATTAGCTTGATTGCATGAGTGTGTCTGGTTTCAGTAATAGATTACTCATATAAGACTGACCCGTCTGGTTTGAGCATATCCATCACTGTGTAAGATGATTGATATGATTTGATTGATTGATTTGATATTTTTGGCAGCTGATCAAGCTATGTCAGATGGGCCCAATGCTGGTTTCCAAAGCTCATGATTGTGACATTTGATAGATTGGCTTGTTCACCAGTTGCTTGTTGATTGATTTGATAGATTGATAAAGCTGGGTCAGATGAGCCCAATGCTGATTCACAAAGCTCATGATTGTGACATTGATTGACTGGGTGTGATCGCCCTTTTCTCTCTTGATAACCAAGTTGGTTTTATTGCTTGGGATTTTGCAAATTTTTGAATGTTTTTTATGAAGATTGATTTTCTCAAAATATTTTTTATCTTTTTTAGATTTTTTTATGAGTTTTCCAATTTTTTTGGATTTTTTTAGGACATTTAGAATTGCCCCCTAGTCTGGTGGACTAGTACTAACCATGGATAAGTGTTGGTGCTCAAAGGGGAATGTGCTTTTGGATATAGCTTGGTTATTCGTTCTTGCATTTGAAATTTGCACAAGCTTTTGGAGTTCATTGATGGTGAAGTTGGATTTCAACACTTGGCGCCTGTTTTCTAGGTTTTCACAAAGGTACCTACTCAATAGTGCCTGTTTGCCAGGTTTTCACTGAGAGAGCAATTTTTTTTCTCTTTACTTTTTTTTTGTTTTTGTCGTCATCAAGGCGCCTGATTGCCAGGTTTTCACCAAGTTAACATTTTGTATTTTCTAATTTTTTTGGTATTTTCTGGATATGTAGATAGGTGCCTTAACCATAGAGACCTCAAGGGTAGAACCTCTTGAGGTGCATGTTGTTGATGTATCTAGGGATTTGATCTCCTTCTGGTGTCGCTAGTATGAATGCCCCACTCTGAGTAGAGCTGATAATGGCAAATGGGCCTAACCAGTTAGGCTCAAACTTTTTGGGTTTGACTCACTCTACTTGGTTCTTTTGATTTTCCATAAGGACAAGGTCTCCTACCTCAAATTTTCATGGATTTACCTTTTTGTGATAGTTTATTCTAAGGTGATTTTGATAGCCTTGTAGGTGGTTGAAAGAATGTTGTCTTCTTTCATCTAGTACCTCCAGTTCACTAAGCCTTGCTACTCTATAGTCCTCATTTGTAATCAGGTTCTTCAAAGATATCCTTACGGATGGTATTTCCACTTCGAGGAGTAATACTGCCTCTAATCCATAGACTAGGGAGAAAGGAGTGGCTCCTGTAGGTGTTCTAACACTAATCCTGTATGCCCATAATGCGGGACTAAGCTGTAAATGTCAGTCTCACCCTGATTCATTCACTATTTTCTTAAAGATTTTCAAGATTGTTCTGTTTGTAACTTCAGCTTGGCCGTTCCCTTGAGGATAATAAAAGGAAGAGAACCTTTGTTTGACATGGAACTGTTCGCATAGCTCTTCAACATCTTTGTTCTGGAAAGGTGTACCATGATCTATAAAGATAGTTTGAGGGATCCTGTATCGACAAATAATGTGGTTAAGTATGAACATTGCTATTTGCTTTCTAGTGATGTAAGTTAGGGGAATTGCCTCCACCCACTTGGTGAAGTACTCGGTTGCTACTATGATGTATTTGTGTCCATTTGATGAAGAAGGTGTAATTTTGCCCACTAGGTCAAATCCCCATGTAGAAAAAGGCAATGGTGATGTGATAGAATTTAGTTCCTGGGTTGGTGCATGG
Organism: Thuja plicata; assembly: GCA_018584345.1. Classification (NCBI taxonomy): domain Eukaryota; kingdom Viridiplantae; phylum Streptophyta; class Pinopsida; order Cupressales; family Cupressaceae; genus Thuja; species Thuja plicata. Next base: position 1,917,768 of record MU224177.1, read on the forward strand.
ATGAGGTCTCCATGAATCTGACACTGTCTACACCTTTGAACATGTTTGTGTGCATCTATCTCTATTGTGGGCCAATAGTATCCCATGCGGATGATCTTCTTAGCTAATTTGTTTCCACCTCCATGGGTTCCAAAAATTCCTTCATGTACCTTGTACAAAGCTTTCTGGGATTTCATGGAAGTGAGACATCGTAGTAGCATTCCATCTAGACTTCTTCTATATAAAGTAGTTGAGAGGATGGTATACACAGAGGCTTTCCAGATGAGGGACTTTCTCTGGTTCCTAGACAAGTTGGGAGGTAAGACACTATTTTGGAGATAGTATTAGACATCTTGGTACCATGGTGATTCAAGACCAACAAGGACACATGCTAATTTTTTGATAGATACTTGGTGTGATGGCACCAACAGTTGATCTACTAGAAACTGGAATATTTTTTTGTTTCCTGGCATATCAATCAGTGATGTTATGGTAGCCATCGCATCTATAGATTTGTTTTGTGCTTGTGGGACTTGCTTGAAAAACATGTAATGGAACTTGGTGCGTAGTGTTCCCATCTGTGTTCTATATGGTATGAGCTTCTCATCTTTGGTCGTATAATCATTGTTGACTTGACTAATGATCAACTGCGAGTCTCCAAAGACCTTTAGGTTCTTGATTCTCCATTGAATTGTTATCTTTAGACCGATGACCGGTGCTTCATATTCTGCTATGTTGTTAGTGCATGTGAAGTTGAGTCTGAAAGACTTTGGAATTGTATCATGATCTGGAGTGATAAGCACTATCCCTGCCCCCACACCATGGTTCGTGCATGACCCATCAAAATATAGTTTCCATACCTCGATCTCTAGTTGTAGTGTCATAATAGATTCATAAGGAAAGTCAAAAATAATAGGCTGATGGTCTTGAATGGGTTCCTCTGCTAGTTGATCTGCGATCACTTTCCCTTTGATGGCCTTTCTATCTATGTACTCAATGTCAAACTCACTTAAGATCATTACCCACTTCGCAAGTCATCTGGTGAGCGTTTCTTTGCTTAGGAGGTACTTTAAAGGATCAATATGTGCGATCAACTTTGTTTGGTGACTCAACATACAATGTCTTATCTTTTGGGAAGCGAAGACAACTACAAGGCATGACTTTTCAATTAGTGTATAGTTGAGCTCATATCCTAGCAATGTTCTTCTTAGATAGTATATGGCCCTTTCTTTACCTGCATCATCATGTTGTGCCAAGAGTACACCTAATGCTAACTCTATTGCTGAGATATATAAAAGAAATGGTCTACCTTGGACTGGTGGCACCAATATAGGAGACTTGAGGAGGTATTCCTTGAATGTTTGGAATGCTTGTTCGCATTGCTCTGTCCATATAAATTTGATGTCTTTGTGCAGTAGATGTTGGAATGGGTGGCACTTGTCTGCTAGCTGAGCTATGAAGCGCCTGATTGATTGGAGCCTTCCTTGTAACCCTCTTAGTTGTCTCAGGTTCGATGGTGGAGGCATGTCCAATATTGCTTTGACTTTCTCTAGGTCTACTTCAATGCCTCTATGTGACACTATGAACCCCAGTAGCTTTCCCTCTGTGACACCGAATGTACATTTCTTTGGGTTTAAATGGACTTTGTATTGCTGCATTTTGTCAAAGATTGGTCCCAATACTTATAGATGATCTTTGTGAAGCATTGACTTGGCTGGTATGTCATCCACATAGTCTTCCATTATTTTGTGGATGAGATCATGAAATATTGTTGTCATAGCCCTTTGATATGTTGCACCTGCATTTTTTAGACCAAATGGCATGATGTTCCAATAGTAAGTGTCCCAAGGACATGTGAGTTGTTTTATGTTGATCCTCGGGTGCGATCCTTATCTGATTATACCCTGAAAAGCCATCCATGATTGATAGCATTTGATGTCCAGCGGTTAGATCTACTATCATATCAATGTTGGGTAAGGGAAAGTCATCTTTGGTACAAGCTATGTTGAGATCTCTCAAGTCTGTGCAAATCCATATCTGACCACTGTTCTTTGTAACTGGCACCACGTTAGATATCCATTCTACGTATGGTATAGGTCTTATGAACTTAGCATCCAGGAGCTTCTTCAATTCTTCTTTGACTAGCAATGCAACATGGGGATGCATCTTTCTCAGCTTATGTTTGACAGGTTTGGCATTGGGTAGCAACGGGAGATGGTGTAGTACTAGCTCTGGATCTAACCCTGGCATATCTGAGTAGGAACATGAGGAATTGATCATCCTTGCTCTAAAGAAGCTGATAAACTATTCTCTCTCCTCAGGGGTGAGTAATTTTTCCAAGTATATGTTCTTTGGGTTCTTGTCATCTCCCAGATTGATTTCCTCTATTTCTTCTGCCAGTAATGTTGATTTCTCCTCTATCAAGGGGAGGAGTTCCTTATTTCCATCTTCTAGTGCCTCAGTGAGGTTTTCTCTAGAAGATACGTCTTGTTTTAGCTTTTTATCATTCTTTTGTTCTTTTTTCTTTTGTGGACTGTGCATAGTCAAAAAATGGAAGCACTTCCATTTTAGACTTGTTTAGCCTTCTGAGTAAGTGGTTTGGGGTCATGAAAAGCACCTTGAATGGGTTCCTAATCCTGACATGGCTTCCCCCCTGTTCTATCCTTCTTCCCACTCCTGTTTAGCCTGATTTCTGCATTCTAAACTGCAGACTGGTGATTCTAGGCTTCAGGGTCAGGGTCGACCTTTTAGGTCTATATCGACCTCAACCCTAACCTATGTCAGGGTCAACCTCAACCTTGATGTAGGTCAAGTTTGACCTTGACCTTGACCCAAGGTTCAGATCCTGGGGTCTCACAGTTTTTGGATGTCGGCCTTTGCAAAAAGTATTTCCCGCTTTTGGGTCAACTGTTTTGGGTTCCGAAGCATTGATTCCTAAATTATATTTAATATAGGTCCTCTCCTAGGGGTAAAGGCTTTAATGGAAATTTAATCCTCCTATGTAGGCCTCCCTAGAAGATTGTGCCCTAATTTCATATAAAAGGGAGCCTTGTCCTCTCATTTTCTCTAAGCATTACGAATGATAACCATCATCAAGCAAACTATCTTCAAGGGTGATTCAAACAAGCTAAGGAGAAAGATTTCAAAGCAAGCATTCATCCATTCAAGTATCCATTTTCATGAAGGAGATCCATTGGAGGCCATTGAAGGATTCAAGCTATATAGTGCCCTTTTGGTGATCTCTCCATTCACCTTCTTCCAAGCCTATTCTGAATTCAAGAACCCATTCAAGACTTGGTGTTGGAGATCTACAAGCAAGAGATTGAAGACATCCTACCTTTCTACATTCTACATTTTGAAGCATACTTGTGGATTCAAGGATTCGAATCCGCCACAAGGACTTTTTCAAGCAAGGTGAATTTATGTATTTACTTTGTCTATTTCTACAATTTCAATTACATATATTTGAGGTTAATTCCAAAACCAGGGTTTGACCAAGGCAAACCCCTCCCCCACAACAAACAATCCCATTTTTCTTGTAGGTATAAGTACATAATAGCAGATTTGAGACTAGATCTAGATACCCTTTTTGGCTTTCTTTTGGACGGCGTGAACAGATTTTTTGTCGGACCTATGCAGGTCAGGGTCAACATTATTGGGTCAGGGTTGACATTTGTGTGTCAAGGTCAACCTTTTTCATAAGACAACATCAAAACAAAAAAATATTTCTGGGTTTTGTTCATCTCTGTGTTCTGGTTTGGGATCAACTATCAGTTTTTCCAGAAACACTATAGACCTTAGAAAACAACATTCTTTGATCTGCAACATTTCAAGGTTAGTGCATTTCTCCCATTTCTTCAATTACTGTCATATATCATATCTATACATATAATTAATAGAATTTAAGGTATCCCTCTTGTTATCCTCCTTTCCGAATAGTTGATGCATTTGTGCATTAGCCCTTCCTTTGGGTTGATCAATTTGGATCTTCCATTTGTGCATTTGGGAATAAAATAGGAACATCTTATCTTCTCCCTAATCACAATTACAATATACAATCAATTAAATTTAAGTAATTATAAAGTAGCGTTAAGGAATTCAATATACTCTAATCAAATCAAACAACAATTAACAATCAAACCTCCTTATACCAATTTTATATCTTACATTTTGGTAACCACACACCACATCATTTCCTCCTCTACAGACTGGAAAGAGGAGCTGCCTCCCTGAAATATGTCACTCTGTCAAGGTCAATGCAGAAGCCTGCCTTGTGGTCTCCTAATGGAATTCCTTCCCTAAGTCCCATGAAATCAGCAATAGCCTCATCATTCTTGAAGATATCTAAATTAGGGGGTCCTTGTTGATCCCACTCTATTAGCTCTGGGTGTACAAGACAGATACTTTCATGGTTGTTTGACTCTAGTTGATTGAAAGGGACTATAGATATGGTTCCCACAAAACTGGACTATGAAGTGGATGCACTACTTGAGATTTGATAAATGACATGCTTATCTATATAGGGTTGTTCGGTAATGGTTAGTTGGTCAAATAAGTCTTCTAGGTTTATGATAGTGTCTGACCGAGGGGAATAATCTGGGATCGACGGTTCAGAGTCATGAAAGGATATCCACTCATACTCGTGGGAGTCAGTCTCAATAGAACGCTCATTAGATGTCTCACTTCCTTCTTTATCATCAATTTCTATGTGGAGGTCTATTCGGGTTTGTGTGGTTCCCTCTTCAGCGGGCAACAACTGTGCTAATATGTTTCTTATCAAGACATGTTCTGTGTTGTGCCCCCGGTGCATCTCTGCTATTTTTTCTTGATCGAATTGGATGTCTTGGATCACCGGACATGTTCCTAGTTTCCCATAGCCCAACCCTCTTTTATTTATCTGGGTTGGTGGGAGAGACAATTCCATTAAGCCTTGTTGCCTTTCCCCCAGACCATTTGTACCATCGTACCCAAATCTTTGTAACATTGTGTAACCATTACCATAGTTTGATAGGGGTAGGGGTGGTTGGATTGTCTCAGGTGAGTCTTGATGTATTGATGGTATGTCGAAGGTACGGCTTGCATTTCATGTATCCAGGGTCTCCCTAGTGGCATGTTGTATCCCAACTCAAGGTCTAGGAACTGGAAGGGAGTTTTTTTTACCACTGGACTGATACAGACAGGTAGAATGATAATACCTTTAGAGGACCTTTCCTCTTCATCATAAGCTCTGATATTTATCCTCCTTGTGACATCAATCCTTGATTCTAAATAGCCCAATTGCTTGATTAACTTTAGAGTACATATGTTTAACCCAGCTCCACCATCAACAAGGAACCTACAGATAGCACTTTTGTGGACCTGGACAAGTAAGTGCAAAGGATCATTATATAGGGGTTTATGCGGTGGCACATCACAGTCTGTGAATGTGGCATGTTTGTTAGCAGCTATATGGTTGACCATCAATTGGAATCTCTCGGGTGTTATGTCCCTTGGGACAGCTACATTTTGAAGCACTCAGTCAAGTGCAAGTTTATGCTATGGAGATATGCGCAGTAGGTCAAACATGGAGATCTGAGCAGGTGTGTGCTTTAGTTAATCCACTATGCTTAGCTGTGGATCTAATTTTTCTTTAGGATTGGCAGATACAATAGGTGAGGGTGGTACTCCATGCAAGATGACTCTGGCATGATGCATTGTTACAGCACATTTTTTACCTTGGTCTTTGATAGTGATTGTAGCCACATGGCTATCTGAAGGATTGAGGCAATTGATAACATTATCACTGTTGGCATACATATAGTTAACTTGTTTTGCTTGTCCACCAGAACCGGAGGCTTTTCCCTTGTTGTGATCATGGAAGGTATCATTGAAGATAGTCTGATTAGTTGTGCCTTTGGTTTGGGTATTTGTCACATCGATGACCCTTGTGTCAATCAGATCTTGGATAGCATGTTTCAATCGGTAACAGTTAGACATTTTGTGCCCTTTCACCCGATGAAACTCATAGAAATCCTTGTCATTATACCACCTTGGTTTGTTCACATCATATTTGAATTCCTTAATTTCAGGGAGAGTGATAGTGTTTGATTGTATCAACTTGCATAAAGTTGATTCTATCAGCTCTCCTAATGGTGTGAAATCTCGTTGTTGTAATTGAAACCATGGTTTGTGTTTATTTATTTGTTGACTATTTGACACAACGGCTGCTTGTACAAGGGGAGGTTGGTTTTGGGTGTATGCTTGTTGAGTGGGCCCTATGGGTTTTTGGTTGGCCACAGGTGCACCTTGCAGTGACACCTTGGGTTGTGCATAGTTGACTGTCTTCACATCAATGACACCATCGCTAGTGCCATTTTTGTTTTTGTTCCACCACTTAGCTTAGTCCGTTGCATTTTTGTTTGTATTCATTTGTGTTGGATCTGCAAGGATTCCTTGTTTGACTAAGTTATGCTCACAACAAACTCCTCATTCGATGAGTTGTGTGAAGTTCAGAGCTAACTATAACTCTGTTGTGAATGACATGTCTGGAATTAGATTGTCAAAAAACATGACTATTAAGTCTTGTTCAGGCACATCATATGTTATGCGGTTTGTCGTATTCCTCCATCTCTGTAGGAACTTCACAAAAGACTCTCCATCTTTCTATTTGATATCGTAAAGGTCCTTGATGTTGACCTTGCGCTCGATGTTATGATGGAAGTGAGCTATGAACTTTTCAGCCAATTCACCCCAAGATTGAATGCCATGAGGTAAATGCGAGAACCATTCCATTGTTAGTCCGTCCAAACTTTGTGGGAATAGTCACATTAAATATGTTTCATCATGGGTGACTTTGACGCAAATAGAAAAAAACTCTCAGATATGTTCAATAAGGTTGGTATTGCCCCTATATTTGTCGAATTTAGGTATCGAGAAGTGATTTGGGAATGGAGACATGTGGAGAGAATGGTCAAAGGGGTATGGGTATAAATCCTGTACAGTGTAGGATTTTGTTTGCCCCTGATTTTGCATATCCATCATTTGGGTTTGAAGGGTTTGCACTTATTGTATTAACATGTTTGTTTGATATTGAGGTTGATGTGTGAGGACGTTCCTCTGTGTTGTAGTGGGTATGAGGCTACGCCTCTATGTCCCTTGAGTAGGAAGATAGGATTTCATCCTAGGGACTTGATATTGGTTTCCCACTGAGTAATTTGGAAATGGGGGCACATGAGTAGCCCATGGTGGGTTTTGATGCATTTGTTGTTGTGTTTGAAATTGGGGTTGATATTGTTGCTGCTGAGGTTGGGGTTGAAGTTGGGGTTGTTATTGCTAAGTTTGGAATTGAGGCAACTGAAGTTGGGATTGCTACTACAGGGGTTGGATTTGAGGCAACTGAAGCTGGGTTTTCTATTGCGAGGGTTGGAATTGAGGTAATTGAAGCTGGGGTTGTTGTTGTGGGGGTTGGATTTGAGGTAAATGAAGCTGGGGTTGCTGTTGCGGGGATTGGATTGATGTCAGAATGGGCAAAGGTGTATCCTTGGGTGGGCATTGACTGTAAGTTGTACCTGCAGACATGGATCCCTGTAGGCAAGAAGTATTGATCCCAAGACTAGTATGAGTTGACTGCAGTAGTGGCATAGTTCCAGAATAGTTGATGTTTGGTGTAGCTTGAGAGCTTGATTGCCTCAGCCATGTGATCGAAGGTGGGAGCATACTAGTAACAACAGGTGCACTCACTTGCGAGCCTGTCATGTTTTGAGTGGAAGATGTGTTGGCCTGGTTCGTGTCATTGGTTTGACTGGGTATCATCTATGTTAATGTGGGTAATACCAATGGTGGGAATATTTGAGAGACAACAGGCAGTATATAAGGAGTCTGAGTAGTGTTTTGATGCATGAGAGGGTTTTCAGGCCATATAGTTGATACACTAAATTCAGTGGGGAGTTTAACTCCCTTCTTTATTAGCATGGCTAAGAAGCGTTTGGGATTCCTCTCTACAATAGCGTCAACTACTTGCGTAGAATAAGCATCTTGCTCTATATCCTCTAGTTCCTCTTCTGTGACATTTTGGAAAAGACCTGCCCCATGGGGTTGTTCAAGGAACAGAGTAGAACTAGTATTTATGAAAGGATCATTCTCTTGCTCTATTTTCCAAGTGGGGAATCGGTTGATATATGACTCATCAGGTTGTGTTCTAGCCTTAGACCTTGTGTAAGGCCCTCCATGAGGTGTTTGAGACATAGTGTGGTTCAGGTTTTATAACTAAAACAAGTGATATAAAGCAAACAAAGAAGAATATCCTTTCTAAGGAAGTCCGAGTTATGTTTAGGACAAGGGTAATTCTAGGGACAGATTTTGATATAGCTTGATCTCAAAGTGGTGATGATGTAAAAAGATAATATTTGCCAACCTTTTCCTAGGACAAAGTCACTTTGATAAGGATGATGATGTTTGATATGATGAGATCAAGGTATTTTGAGTCTGAGCTTTCGAACTAACAATGTTTTTGACAATAATCATGCTTTACAGAGAAGGGGTGATCTTTAATGTTTAGAGATTCACACAATGTTCTTCACGTTTTCCTGGGATAGACACTAGTTTTAGACACCAAATGAAGAATTCTCTCAAGGTTTTTTTAGGTTAAAAATAGGTGTAATGTATCTCTGGTCAATTGCGGTACAAATCCACTAATTGTGGCAAAGTAAATGGTTGATTACGGTAGTTTATCACCGATTGTGGTAATAAACAATACAATTTCAGCAATAAACAAGTTAATTGTGGCAAACTTCCTTCAATTGCGGCACAATGCAGGCAATTACGATAAATAGGAAACAGTCTCAAAAAGACTAAGAGATGGGTATCACTACTTGACCATTTTGATATTTTTGGAACAATGCTTCTAATTTTCAAGATAGTTAACATTGACAACCCTAGTCTTTAACACGTTCGACTCATTTTGACAGTTTGGATGTTTTGTTTTGCATTTTCAGAAATTGATCAAAGAAACAAGCACAATAGACACTGTGTTTTGAAGAATGAAGACTAACACTGTGTATGTTCTACAACTTTTTCAAGTTGCAAGGTTATCATGAGTCTCAACAATGAATAGATAGATTTAATCTAGGTCAATGGCTTTAGAATACAATTTTATAGGCCCAATTCATGAATGTTTGTTAGCTCACATAACAATTGTCACACTACTAGGACATGAAGGTCCACAACGTAGGTGCCCGTGTTTTTGCCATTTTCAGGTATTGTTGCTGTGAAGTGAAGATCTCTTTCACTACACAAATACCGTGGGACACATATGTTGGGGATCTTTGGGGGAAATTCTGCAACCCCTTGCACTATAATAAGGTACTTGTTTGGAGGTAAAACGGTTTGGCCTCTAATTAATCAAGGTTGTAATAAGGGTCCATGGTGTCTCTCCAATCAGTTTGTACGTGTGTGACTCACTTAAGAGCCTAGTTGATCACACTGGCTCCTTGGGGATATTCACCTGATCTAGACTATCACCAACACACCTCGCCCGAGCTTGGCTAGATAAGATGGAACTTTGATTCGCGCCTTGTTTATATACCGATCAGAAGGATTACCGGTTTAAGGTCATCTCTGAGGAAGAAGTGCATTCCCTGGATAGGCCTTTCTAAAAAGTACAAAGGTTTCTAATCTAACAATTTGTGCAAGTGCACCCAAAACTCAAGACACAAGCTAAATCGATTAAGCTCCAAAAGTTTGAAATGTGAACTAAGCTACTCCACCATACAAGCACAAGTGTTTAATTTTAAGCCCAAAAGTAGGTGTTGATTGCTTGTTCAATTTTAATGCACCAAATCGAGAAATTCTTTGCCTTGTTCAATTTTATTCCCCACGTCAATTTTAAGCCCAATTTTAAAATGTGAGATGTAAGATGTGTGACAAACACTTTTCTTTTTAAACCCAAATCGACAAGTGAATGAATTTTAAGTTGTATTGTTATCTTGCCTCCTCGATTTGTACCTATCAAAGAAAATGTTTAGTATCTTAAGAAATGAAAGCTTTCAATCCAAAATAGAAAAATATTTGGAAACTCCGGGATTGTTGAGATTGCTGAAATTAATGGTGACTTTATACTTACCTGTGAATCTTTTAATTGAATCAATGTACCTCGTGTTTGCTTCACTTTGATCGTTAGTTATGATTGCGAGAATAGCCCTTTGTTGTGATCAATAGTTGATGGTTCTCCTTCTGGAAGCTCTTAATTCTCTAGCACCTGGTATGCATCTGATTATCCTCTTGGTCATTAGTCATTTTCTCAATCCCAAGAAATCAAGAAAGAACACACAAAAAGAAAACTTTTTCAAAGATCTTTCTCTTTTTGAAAATATTTCTCAAAAAAAATAAAATAACAGAGAATAAATTCCCTTTATAATTTCAAGACCTTTCCAAAAATGTAACTTTTTTTATAAGAAATGTTGATTTGTGTCCAAAATTAAATTTTTATGAAATATCATTAAAAAATTATAAAAAATCATAAAAAATTCAGATAAATCTGAATTTTGGACTGTAGCTTTCTTATGTCAAAGGGTACCTACCAAAAAAAATTTAGATCATAATTCATTAATTTGTGCCCTAGGGACCCATTTTATCATAAAAGACCAGTTTGAAAAGATTTGTTATTTTTGCAAAATAATTTCACAGAAATTAAAATCACAGAGAATAGACCCCCTCTATAATTTCAATACCTTTCCAAAAATGTAACTTTTTTGATAAATGTTGATTTGTGTCCTAAATTAAATTTTTATGAAATATCATAAAAAAATAATAATAAATCATAAAAAAATTAGAAAAATCTAAATTTTGGACTGTAGCTTTCTTATGTCAAAGGGTACTTGCAAAAAAAATTTAGATCATAATTCCTTAACTTGTGCCCTAGGGATCCATTTTATCATAAAAGACCAATTTGAAAAGATCTGTTATTTTTGCAAAATAATTTTACAGAAATTAAAATCACAGAGAATAAACCCACTCTATAATTTCAATACCTTTCCAAAAATGTAATTTTCTTGAAAAGAAAAACTCTGATTTGTGCCCAGAAATGTTTTTTTATGAAATATCACAGAAAAAACTTAGAAAAATCTAAATTTTTGTTTGGGGCCTCCTTAGATCAGCATCAACCTGCAAAAAAAATTTCATAAAATAATTCCATGCGGTTTGAAAGATATGACCAAATTTCACGCGGGCTGTAAGTTCACGTCGGGTTCACCAAAATGTATGTCTCTTCTTCGTGATTCATGATTTCCAAGCTTTTCAAAGGCAAGGGTTAGTAGCAAAGGTTTTACAAATGATATAAATCCAATACACAAATACTACTAAAATGAATAACTCAAAGCATAACCAATAAAATGTACAAGCAAAGAAAGGAAAACAAATGAATGCAAATCCCGAAGCGCTTGAAGCTTCTATTGTTTCTCTCTACTCCTTCTGAAATGTTGTTCTTGATGCTCAGTATTGGGGTGGGCAGTGTCTATGACATGAGAAGTGTCGAGAATTTGCTAATTGAAATGAGTGTGTGATCGCAAGATTTCTTGAATGCTAGAACCAAACTGACATAGTAATGGTGCACGAGAGCTTGAAATCATGGATCCTTCAAATGGTTATGAAGGGTTTATTATATATGAATTAGGGATGAAATAAACAGTTTAGATCAATCTCAGAGATAGGGAGATGAACGGTTGAGATCAAAGGGAACTGGAGAAGCCATCAGTAAACTCCACCTCTTCAATTTTTACAAAGGAGACAAAGTTTGGTTGACTAAAGAGCTAATTGTGAGTTACCTTTTTGAACTGAAGAGGTGGGTGAAGTTACCCGTGTGGACTGGAGAGGTGGGTGAAGTTACCCATGTGGACTAGAGAGATGGGTGGAATAACCCATGTGATCTGATTGGAGTTCTCTTTGAAGATAAATGAATATTTAATTAAAGTTTTCAACATGTGAGATAATTGAATTCTTTTTTATTTAGAATTGCTTTATTGAATGAAATTAAATTAATTTAATTGAAATTAATTTAATTGGAAGAATTTAATTAGTAAGTTTAAATATTTGAATTTAAACTATAGGAAATTGAATTTAATTAATTACTTAATGGTAATTAATCAATTAAGGTTAATTAATTAAATAAAATTAATTATTTAATTAATTTTGGGGATTTGATTACATGATTTGGGGAATGAATTTAGAGGAAAATATATGATTAATTAATGATTAAAAAATCATTAATTAATAGATGAAAATTAGTATTTTTAATGTAAAATCGCAAGCTTGTCCATTTTCGAGTGTCTACACATAGTATGGTGGTGCTTTGTTTATTATGTTTTTTGTCCTCTTTTGGTATTTGAGTACATGGTTATTTTGCCTTAGATTTCCTTAGGCCTTGAGAGTACTTTGGTTCTATCTCCTAGGACGGGGGTGGAACTTCACAAGTTTCACATGGTTGGGTGGCAAATCTCTTCGAGGTACTGTTCGTGGTTTGTGTCTTGGCTTGGATTCATATTTATTCAGTGATGAATATTTCCCTTAAAAGTTTCTTGTACTCCTATCTATTGTAAATCAAGATGTAGAGATCTATTGTTAGCCCTTGGGCAATTTGATTTAATTGTATTGGAGATTAAAGAAAAAAAAGCAATGTAATTTAGGAAGGGTAGCTTTAGGGATATCAAGGGGAATGTTTATTTAGAAATCAGAAAGTTGTAATAAAGGAATGTGATTTTGTATCTTATATCCTTTCTCTCTTGATCTTGAAATCAAAACTAAAAAGTAAGAGTTATTTATGTTTTGCAAATACAAGTGAATTATGTGTATGCAAGGTTAACTGGAAAAGAAATTAAAGGAAAGGACAAATGTGTTTACAGAAGTATCATGTTATTTATTTCTATCTCCTTTCTAAAATCTAAATATGATGCAAATTAGGAAAGGAAATGAATTGAATAGGGTAGTTAATAGAATCAGTGGTTTTTTATATTCATGGAAATAAATAAGGGGAACCTTTAAGGACATGTTCATATTGATAATTGCTAAAATAGTTCTTAGTAACATTTTTTTATAATAATAAAAAAATTAGTTGTTATTTTTGTAATTCAGACCTAGTCCTTATGAGTTCCCTGGCGGGGACATTACGTTCCATTTTGTTTATCAGTTGTTCTACATTAATTTTATTTTCCTTAAATAATCTTTTATTTCTTTCCTTTCTTACCCCCCAAATGACTATGGAAGGGATTGATAACAATATTTTAGTATAAATTATTTGTTTGTTCAAGATTGGCTAGCATTTAAACAAATTCAAGATAGAGTTAAGAAGAGATGTGCTCCAATTTAGTTTGTTACATAGCCAAATCCAACACTTATTGACATATTCACATGTTAATAGTATATGGTTTGTGATCTCTTCCTCCTTATCACATAAAGGACACCTACTAGGACCTCCATACCCCATTTTAAAAAAAATTGTCTGTTGTTAAGATCTTTCTCTATAAAGATATCCAAGAAAACACTCCTACCTTTGGGAGGCAATATTTGTCTCAACAAAGGTTGAGAGGAATGTTGCAATGAGGCATGAGATGTTTCTTAATGAGATTGTTGTAACCTTATTTAGTATTATATTATCCTTATTCGGACCCATTCCAAACCAACCTATCCGCCCCTTGATGAATGGTGACACTTCTAGCTCCAAGAGTTTTGTTTAATTCATCTCTCTCTTTTTACATGATATTACTACCTTCTATGGGTTTCCATTTCCATCCTTTGATTAAGTCCCCCTCAATGTAATTATAGACTTGTTTCCCCCGTTGGGCTTCCAACCATCTTTTGGAAATTTCAAATTTATGTGTGCTAACTAAAGGAGGGAAGTCACCCCACGAATCCTCCCAAAACCTAGCTTCTTCCCCATTTCCTAAATCCCGTGCCAGTTTCTCATATATTATTTCCCTACAATCCATTATAAAGTTAGAGTACCTTTATCCAGGGGAAGGCCTAAATATTTAAAAGGTAGAGTACCTTTTTTGAAATTCAAAATGTTGCAAATATCCTCCTCTACATGCCTCTTTGTGTTGAAGAAAAAAATCTTAGAATTTTCTCCATTGATCTCTTGTCCACACGCATTAGAATAGGTATTGAGAATATTTTTAATCACTAAATCCTCTTGCCTATCTCTTTCTCCATAGAGCAGTGTATCATCAACAAATTGTTGATGAGTCGTTGGCTCTAATTCTTATGTTATTTTGATGTCTTTAATATGTCCCATTTCTCTTTCCTTGGTAATTGATCTTCCTGATGATTTTTCCATGATGTTGAATAGGAAAGGAGAGATGTGGAGATGGGGTCCCCTTCTCTTAATCCCCTTGAGACATTGAAAAATCCTTCTAGAGACCCGTTAATTAATACTGAGATTCTAGGAGTGGAGATACACTCAAAGATTAGGTTGATACATTGCTTTGAGAAGCCAAAGGCCTCGAGACATCTCCATAATAAGGACCAATCCATTTTTTCATATGCTTTCCTTATGTATAGCTTTATTAGTATGCTAGGTTCATGATTTTGTTGAAATTAATGAATGTCTTCTTAGGCAATTATCATTCCACCATAGATGGATCTTTTTTTAACAAAACTTGTTTTCTCTTCACTAATAAGTTCAGGGAGGAGCTTTTGAATTCTGCTAGCAAGGGTTTTTGTAAGGATTTTATAGATGGTGTTGTAGAGTGATATGGGCCTAAAGTCATCAAAGTTCACAGGATTCTCCTTTTTGGGAATAAGAGTTAGGAAGGTGTTATTAATTTCCTTTAGCAAGTTTCCTGAATTCCTCACTCCCTCCATGGATCCAACAACCTCATCCCCAATAAAATGCCAACACTTATAGGAAACCATCAGGCCCTAGGGCCTTATCTAGTTACATCTGCATTATTATTCTTTCTATTTCTTCCTTAGTAAATTTTGCACTAAGTGCTCTATTTTATTCTGCTGAGATAATCTTAAGCAAGTTTGCTAGGATCATCTTTTGATGTCCTAAATTTGAGCCTTTCCATTTATTTAGAATGTTCACAAAATGATTATCATCTTCTTGAAAAATCCTTGGGGTTACTCAATGATGGTTTCATTCTTTCTTTTTATCTTGATTATTATGTTAATGTTCCTCCATTGCTTAGTACTATTGCAATTTTCTCCTACCTCAAGCCACTTTTCTCTAGATTTTTGGTGCCAGAAGATATTTTCCTTAGCTATTATGTCTTCATATTCATTCATTAGTTTCTTTTCCATGTGGTAAAGGTTTGCATCCATCCCTTTCTCAATTACTTCACTATTCATGGTTTCCATCTTCCCAATTCTTACTTTTGTTTCAAAGACGTTTTCAAACTTGTTCTTATTCCATTTTATTAATTTGTTTATTAGTATCTTCAATTTCAATACTAGACAATAAAGTTTTGATTTGGACACCTCTGCCTCCTTCCACCAAGCCTTCATTAATATTAGCACAATCTCATCTTTTAACAACATCTTTTCAAATTGAAATGGACATCGCTTTGGTTGTAGATCATCAATGATGTCCAAGAGAACATGGAAATGATTCGAGCTCGCTCTTGGGAGAACTTATTTTGAAAGGGTAAAAGGGAAATTTGTCAAACTTCCCTTAAGGAAGAATCTTTCTAGTTTTTTGACAATGTGATTGAAACCCAATCTCCTGTTGTTCCATATGAATGTCTCCTTATCTGTTTTGATTTCAAGCAGGTTATTTTTGCTTACCTATTCTCTAAAATCAATTTTTGTTTGTTCTTCTCTACTAATACCTCCCCTCTTCTCTCTTAGATCCAAAACCGCATTAAATTATCCTCCTATAATGTTGATGTGATTAGATATACCTTCCAAGTGTTCTTCTATCTCCTTCCAAACCTAAAACTTATCTCTATTTTTAACTGGCTCATAATCATTAATTTCTACAAATTAGAGGTTTCTCTTAATACTTCCGACCAACCCACTTATCCAATTAGGTTGAGCCTCAAATTTAGAGAAGGATACTACTCTAGGGTCCCAAATAATAACCATTCTTCCAAAGGCTCCATGAGCTGGGACTCCTACCATGTTTAGAACACCTAATTTTTTTACTGAAGCTATCTATTTATTCTTGATTAAGTTTAGTTTTCCTATAGTAAAATAATTTATGCCTTGGTCTCAAATATGCAACATTTTACAATCCATTGCTTTTTATGGGTATTCATGCCCCTAACATTCCATGTAAAGACTCTCATGGACCTGAGGGAAGGAACTTCCCCTTCTGAACTTTAGTTAGAGTAGTGATTTTAGTCTAGTCTTCTGCATTACCAGCCTTAGTCCAAACTGAAAGTGACTTTCTTCCCCTTTTTTTGTTAATATTTGCATAATCAGGGGTCTCCTTCCCTATCTCAAATCTTACCACTCCCAAGTGTGTTTCCTCCTCCTCTTCTTCTTTTATTCCTAGTTTAATAATATCTTCCATAATATCCACATTGTTACCCTCATCCTCCTCCAGCTCCATGATTCTTATGATTAGTTATTGCTTTTCCTTGGTAGTTTCTATATTAATGAAGTCATTAATTATCCCATCCATCAATATGTCTATTACCTCATTAAATACAATTTCCATACCTGGCTCCACCATTCCCTCTCCAACCTGGATCACCTTGTCTTCTACATTGACTTCTTCCCCTCCATTATTGTCTGTTATAGGGGGGTTCTCTATACTACTCTTAACACCATTATGCTTCCCCATAATCTTCCCATTATCCTCATCCCTCCTTTCCCCTATAGCATCCATCCTAGGGGCCTCCATAGCTCTTACTTCTATAATTTCAACTTCCTCAACCTTTTTTGTTGCTACAAAGGTAATCCCTGCCTTGGGATCATAAACATCCTCTATTTCATGTTTTTTTTCTTTATACTTTCCTTCTTCAATATGGCCCTCTCTATCATCCTCTTTCTTTTCTAATACCTCCTTCCGTGACCCCTGAGAATTGTTGTCCCTTATTTCCTTTATACTCTCCTCATGTATCCTCTCAACCATGGCTTGTTAGGATTAATTAATACTGAGAGGGGGGTGAATGTTGGACTTAATGGGAAGTAGTACTAAGAGGGGAGGGGTGAATCAATACCTCTAGTAATTTTAATACTTTACTCAATTTATCATTAATGATCATTCAATTCTGATTTACCAACCATTATTGTTATTCTTTCTTATGCATATATTGTTTGTTCACAATCTTTAATAGTTTTTAATCATTCATAGAAACATTCATGAAATTGGAAAACACATAACACAAGATATGGTATCACAGAAAACTCCTGTTAGGAAGTAAAAACTATGGTGGGGATGGCACCCACAAAACTTCACTATCTGCAGAATGGAAGGGATTCGGTTAAGGCTTACAATTTGATCACTTCTGATGATCTACCTTGTTAAGAGTATTAAGGTGGAGACCTATTAAGATATACTCTGTTAAGAGCTTTAGCAACACTAATTTAAGTGTGCACTCAATTATGAGATTTACAATAGGACGGTTAAGCCCATCTTTCTTGAAAGGATTTCATTAGTGTGCTATACTTGTTAGAATGAGTACAAATATTGACCTAGCTGTATGCAATCTACTATTGCTGATTTACAGATCCATTAAAACCTTTACAATAATAATATCACCTTAAGTGATTGATGAATACCTTTTCTTTGCTTGTCGGTAGCCTTTGTTTTGTTCTTATAAACTAATTTGAATATGTTTCTATTCTTTTGCATGAATTCTTTGTCTGGTCTTTAGTTGCTCTTGGTGGCTACTATCTTTTTTGAACAACAAAAATTATCAATGGATTGAGCACCTATTTATACAAGTATTGACCTATCTTAGAATTCACGATTTATAATGTTAACTCTCAGATCCAAGGTTTACAACTTGGCCTTGATCTTTAGTTTGCATGTTTTAAAACAGTAAAACAAATTAAAACAATAAATAGTACATTGCTTCCTCTGCACATAATGGATTTAAAAGCAAATCAAGAAGTTATAAATAAAACTTCAGTGATTTATCTGACGTGGAAAGTCAGATCCACTTTTTGCGGATGTAACTAACTATCGGTTCTTGGTTGTTGATTTGAATCAGTTCTTGGTTGTCGATTTCAACTTGCAGTTTGTCAGCGTTCCTTGACTGAACTGATCATTGGGTTCCCTATATCTGTCAGGTTCCTCTCTTTGTTGTACTGTCAGGTAGTATTGTTGTTACTCGTCGGGTATCGTTTACCTTTTTGTCATCGGGTAACATTTTAACAGTGTTTGTCGGGTAACATTGGCATCGGATAGTGTTGTGCCCTGTCTATCGGTGTAGAGTAAACTGATGGTGCAGATCATGTTTTTCTCTAAGTATACTACTGGAAAAATATAATTCCTTCAATCTCCCCTTTGACATTAGTATCAAAAATTGATATGTGCATAATACTGAAATGATTACATCATGTTTATATTCTTGTCATAATATGACTCCCCCTTACTATGTGCATTGGTATAGTGTATGTATATATACATGTATACTATCTATTCTCTGAGTGTACATTATTTCCCCTTTCTTCCACTATACATATGATTTCCTCCTTTAACTGAGGTGATGTACATATCAAATTCCCCCTTTCTTTGATACTGATGACAAAAATGTACAACTTACAATATGCCAAAATTGTGACAAAAAATGTGTAACTTACAATGTGTCAAAGACATTAGAATGGGTAACTTTGATATCTTCCATTAGTTTCTCCCAATGTTCTTTCAACTGTTCTATGGCCATGTGTTGCAGCTCTAGTCTGGCGTGCATGTCATAAATGTTGTCTAGGATAGACATTTCAGGGGTGGCAATTAGAGTACTTGCCTATGTCATATTTTGTTGTAGGAGTGTAAGTGTGAGTAAGAGATTAACTTGTAGCTCATTGACCTCATCTCTATATTTCATCTCCGCAAACTGAATGTCCTGTCTTTGTTTTCTAGCCTGTATGATTTGTTGATTGTGCAATTTAAGTGCTTCTTCGATGGTGGCTAGATTTTGTGCACTGGACTAAAGATCAACATCTATTTTTGCTATCTTGTTGGTATACTCCTTAGTGAGTTGATCTAAAGTGCAAAATTTCTTGATTAAGGTAACAACTTCTAATAAAATTGGGTCAATTTTACTTATCAATTCAGATAGCTTGACCTTTTTCAATGCAACTTCCTAGCTTGTCTTTTCTACGAGCTTGAATTCATACTTTTGCTCAAGTCTCTCTTCCATTGTTTTCTCAGCATCTGTATTTTGAGATGTTATTACATCTGTGAGTGTGACTAGTTGATCAATGATTGGAGTGTGTTGATCAATATCTATGTCTAGTACAATTTCTTGAAGTATATATCTTGCTACTTCAGTACCTTGGCCTCTTTTGCTACTCTTTTTAGCATGTCTTGAATGGCCTTTCTCTCACATAGCTTTGCATATTTTTTCAGTTCTATTGGATCCAATGTTCTTGGATCACTAACTGGAATCTCAATGATTTCATCCAGAGTTACTGGATTCTTATTCTTTCCTTTCTTCTTCTTTGAGATTTGAGGGGATGCAGATGTATGCACTACCATAGCTAGTTCATGTGTGCGCTCTGAATTGCTTGGGGAAGGTTTTTTTGATGAAGCATCTTGTGTTTTCTGCTTTGTGGGCACCTGTCAGTTATTTGAAGATGTCTCTTCATTAACCTTGGGTGTCTCTGTAGAATGTGCTCTGGTTTTCTTTTCAATATCATCCTTCTTTCCTTCTTTACCTTTCTCTGAAGGCTTCCATGCTTGCCTTTTCTTTTTCTAGCATTCTTTGGATGTGTGCCCATTCATCTTGCATGTAGGACAGTATTTGTCCATATAGGTTTCCTTCTTTGTCTTTTCTATCTTGCTCTTGCATTCATAAGCCTTATGTCCTTTCTTGTTACATTTATAACAGAATCCTATGAATGAAGATGTAGATGTAGATTTAGGAGTACCTTTCATTTTACCTTTGCATGCATTTGATGTGTTCCCTTTCTTTCCACAGTGCTTGCATGTTTGCTTCCTTGGTCTTGGATTTTTGTAGACATTCTTTGGATTTGATGATTCTCCATTTTCGGTAAAGCCTATACCACTATTGTTGATGACTCTTTGTTGTCCTTCAAGAAAGCCATCCATTCTTTTATTAATTTCTTCAACCTTTCTGATAATCTCATTATGTTGTTTCTGAATTCTAACCTCATGCTTTAGATTTTCATTTTCTTCTCTTAGTTCACCGATAATCTGTATTTTCTCAATGAGCTCCACATTTATTCTATTTGCTTCTTGACTCATAAGGATAATCTGATTTGTGAGATCATGGTGATGCTCAACATGTCTTTGAATTTCCATTTCCTTTTCCTATAGTTTCTTTGAAATCTTCCTTCTATCATCAATAGCAAGTGTTCTTTCTATTTCATCTTGTCTGGCAGAACTCATCACATCAATCATTCTTACCATCTGGGTCTCTTGACCGATTTGTAGCATCTTTATTTTCTCTGTCAGATGTAGGTTGATCTCCTTTAGATTTGTGATGTTCTCTTCTGTTGTATCTGATACATTACTTGCATTTAATCCTGAAGATTTAAAGAAATATGGAATCTCTTCTTCCTGATAGTCTATTTCATTGTTCCTGATAGCCATACATTTTCTTTCATCCAACAGCTCTCTCATCTTGATTCTTGCTTCTTTATATTGTTCATAGAACATCTGTATCTCAAGCTTTTTGTTCTCAATATTCTTGTCAAGTTTGTACTTCTCCATTGTATGATCTTTTCTCTTAAGCCTTTAAGCTTTTCAAGAAGATACTCATCTCTGATACCAATTGTTGGACTTAATGGGAAGTAGTACTGAGAGGGGAGGGGTGAATCAGTACCTCTAGTAATTTTAACACTTTACTCAATTTATCATTAATGATCATTCAATTCTGATTTACCAACCATTAATGTTATTCTTTCTTATGCATATATTGTTTGTTCACAATCTTTAATAGTTTTCAATCATTCATAGAAACATTCATGAAGTTGACAAACACATAATGCAAGATATGGTATCGTAGAAAACTCCTGTTAGGAAGTAAAAACTGCGGTGGGGATGGCACCCACAAAACTTCACTATCTGCAAAATGGAAGGGAGCCAGTTAAGGCTTACAATTTGATCACTTGTGATGATCTACCCTGTTAAGAGTATTAAGGTGCAGACCTGTTAAGATCTACTATGTTAAGGGCTTTAGCAACACTAATTTAAGTGTGCACTCAGTTATGAGATTTACAATAGGACGATTAAGCCCACCTTTCTTGAAAGGATTTCATTAGTGTACTACACTTGTTAGAATGAGTACAAATGTTGAACTGACTATATGCAATCTACTATTGCTGATTTACAGATCCATTAAAACCTTTACAATAATAATATCACCTTAAGTGATTGATGAATACCTTTTCTCTGCTTGTCGGTAGCCTCCGTTATGTTCTTATAAACTGATTTGATTATGTTTCTGTTCTTCTGTATGAATTCTCTATCTGGTCTTTAGTTTCTCTTCGTGGCTACTATTTTTTTGAACAACAATAATTATCAATGGATTGAGCACCTATTTATACAAGTATTGACCTATCTTAGAATTCACGATTTACAATGTTAACTCTCAGATCCAAGGTTTACAACTTGACCTTGATCTTTAGTTTGCATGTTTTAAAACAGTAAAATGAATTAAAACAATAAAGATTGCATTTCTTCCTCCGCACATAATGGATTTAAAATCAAATCAAGAAGTTATAAATACAACTTCAGTGATTTATCTGACGTGGAAAGTCAGATCCACTTTTTGCGGGATGTAACTGACTGTCGGTTCTTGGTTGTTGGTTTGAACTTGCAGTTTGTCGGTGTTCCTTGATTGAACTGATCATTAGGTTCCCTGTATCTGTTGGGTTCCTCTCTTTTCTATACTATCAGGTAGTACTGTTGTTACTCGTCGGGTATCGTTTACCTTTTTGTCATCAGGTAACATTGGCATCGGATAGTGTTGTGCCCTGTTTGTCGGTGTAGAGTAAACCGATGGTGCAAATCATATTTTTCTATAAGTATACTAATGGAAATATATAATTCCTTCAGTGAATTGGTATTACAACACTTTAAAATTAAACTTAGCAATTTCCAACTTAACCAAATAATAACTGAAATGAAAAGAACATAAAATACACAACTCGTAACACCATGATTTTGTTCACGAGGAAACCCTAGCTAAGGGAAAACTTAGAGCATGCAAAGATGAGGATGTGTATAGGGATGTTTTTTGATCTTATGTCTAAGGTCACTTGGCTTAATGTTGCAGATGGCATAAGTTACAGTTGTTTTAGTGAAGACTAGGTACTGGACAATGACAGTGAAATGTGACAAAGTTAGTCTCTGAGTTTTGAGGATAACTTGCGTGCGATATCGATTCATGTTATGTGAGCTTGAGGAATGGAAAAATACATGTTGAGGAATGTTTTTTATGATTCTAATCAGGATGGAATTGGGAAATACTAAAATCTAATTTTTCAGTATTTTCTATGTCTCAGGTAACTGCATTTTTGAAGGTCTTCGGGGCATTTCTGGGCTTAACATACTCAACAAAAACTCATCTTAGTTTCTCTCCTGATTTTCATTCTAGAATTTTTAATTATCTTTCCAATGAAGTAAACTATTCACAAATTAGAGCTAGGACTAGAAATTTATGCCTTCTCCAAGTGGGCCTAAATTTGTATATAGTTTTTTTTTTAAAAAATTTGGTAGTTTTAATAAGTTTATTTGTAATAAACATTATGAGGACTCTTCATTTCATTTACAAGGGATTCTAGTGACCCTTTTGATCCATCATATTGTATAAATCCAATTTAAAATAGAATGGATCACTTTTTTGGCTTGCAATTCTGTTGTTAGTATTCTGGTTTTTATATTGAACTTGACAATACCGCAGGTACCACATCGGGTATTGTAATTTGATTCATAATACAGATTAGGTTCTTGGGTCACAAGAATCTTGGTGATTTCAGTTGTGGTGTGTGTACTAGAGAATACCTATTTGGGGTTGACTTTAGAGATGAAGCATGTATTATGGATGACAAGTGTAGATTACAGTTCTTGGATTATAATTGATGAATTGTAATTGATGTTTACTTGTTATAGGTACCGTGTGTATCTTAGAAAGGGGTTATGTAATTATTTGTGCATTGGGGAAGTCATAATTGTCTGACCTAATTGCTTATTTTAAACTTGTATAAAAGAAATTTGTTTTCTTTTGTGGAGTGTGAGGTAACTATGAAGTGTGGAAGTTGCGAGCTTGTTTGTGCAAAGTTTGCTAGATGTAGAGCAGAGGTTGTGATTAAGAGAATTCATTGGAACTGATCAAGCAATGACAGTTGCTATCAGATAGTTCATTAGATTGTATATTTAATATACACTTGTATTTTAGACAACAAGTCAAGAAGGTGGATTTAACCTTCTTTAGGCAGTGTTCCTAGGTAGTGAGTTTGTTGTTCTCTTGACTCCTAACAGGGTTTGTCCTTTAATAGGGACTATGTACTATAATGCATTAATAATATCCTAACATGGCTAAATATTTTAGTAGGGATACTATACTCTTAGTACACTATTTGTGGGTGCTAATTCTCACCATATTTTTACTTTTAACAGGGTTTCCTCGATAATAAAGGATTGTGTTATGGTGTTGCATTTATTGTGTTATCATTTGGATTATAAAGTTTACTGTTTAATAATTTGTCTCACAACTTATTCACCCCCCTCTTAGTTGTGTAGGTGGACTGCTATTCCTGACATTTGGTATTAAAACTTATGTTCCTTAGAGAGAAAGCTTAACAACTTGAGGTGATCCTAAAAAATGACAAACTACAGGAAGGATAGTCTGAAGTTTGATCTTGAAAACTTTGACCATTGGAAGAATAAGATGAGAACTCATTTGTTGTGTTTGGGAATTTACTATTGGATGATTACAAAGAAAGATGAGCTGATCAAGACTGAATATGAACTGGATAAAGCTACTGATGAAGAAAATAATTTGTTTTCTTATAACATAGTTGCAAGGGAAGCATTGATCAGTGCTCTCTCTGAAGGTGAATTCACAGAGGTTAAAGATTTGGATTCTGTAAATAAAATTTGGTCAATATTGGAAGTACTATATGAAGGAGATAAGTTTACTAAGAAGATGAAGTTACAGAATTGAAAGACAAGGATGGAAAATCTAAAAATGAAAGATCATGAGAATATTAGAGAATATGTATTGAGAGTTACCGAGGTTATTATTGGCATTAGAAACTTTGGAGGTAGATACAATAAAGAAGAAGTGATCACAAAAATTCTTAGATCTTCGACACCTGTTTACAACACTAAAGTGAAAGCTATAGAGGAGATCATACCTTTGATGGTGAACTTCAATAGAGAGACGTTGATTGCAAAATTAAATACTTTTGAGGTCATAGAGTTGGGAGACTCATTACCTAAGGTTGAGACAACATTAAAGGTGACTGTGCATAATAATAATAAAACTTTATCAGGGGTTGCAAGCACCAGCAGAAGTGACTTGTGAGAAAAGCTTGGTGAATATGATGATGATTGGGAAAAGATACAGGAAGAAGAAAGGAAGTTGGATGAAATTTTGGCCCTGATCTCTAGAAGAGAAAAGAGAGGTAAGGGTAAGTTTGAAGGAAAGTTATCTCTAAAAAAAATTTCATGCAATAAGATAGGTCATTTTGCATCTAAATGTCCTATAAGGGTTCCTAAACATAAATATAAGTTGTATAGACCTAAGTTTTCCTAGGATAAGGAATGTTACTATGCTAGTGAAGGTGTTTTTGATGATGATGCTATTGATTATGATGAGATTGGATTTATTACTATCAAGGATGATGAACCTATTCATGAAGAGAAATCCCTAGTGTCACGTTGAAAATAAATCTGAATGGGTCATAAATAGTGGTCATTCACACCACATGACTGGTGATAGAAATAATTTTTTTAAGCTAACCAAATATGATGGTGGTGTTGTCAGATTTGGTGACAACACTCCTAAGCATATCATTGGAGTTGGATCTATTTCTTTGGATGGAAAGACTAATACTGATAATGTGTTACTTGTTGATGGACTTAAGCATAATTTGTTGAGTGTTGGATAGATGATGGACAAAGGTTATCAATTGAAGTTCATTGATGGGAAATGATCTATTAGAAGTAAGTCAGGAGAATTGATCGCATCTAGTACTAAGTCAAGAGGTAATATATTTGAATTGAATACATCTAAGCCTTCTTGTTTTGTTGTGAAGGTTGATGATAGTTGGTTATGGCATAGAAGATTTTTTCATGTGAATTTTGATAATATTGTGAAGGAAAGTATGACTAATGTTGTTAGAGACATACCGAAGATTGTGAAGCCATCTAACCCATGTGTAGAGAATTTTTAATGGGGAAACAAACTAGAAGCAGTTTTAAAATAAAATCTTACTCAGTGAAAGAGAAGTTGGATCTAGTGCATAGAAATATGTATGGTCCTACAAGAACAAGTCTTAATATGGTGAAAGGTATTTCATAATTTTTGTTGATGACTTTTCTAGGATGGTGTGGGTTACATATCTTAGAGAGAAATATCAATCTTTTGACAAATTCAAGATATTCAAAGCAAAAGTTGAGAATGAATCAGGTTTAAAGATAAAATGTTGAAGATCAAATAGAGGTGGAGAGTTTACTTTAGACTTGTTCAATACCTACTGTGAAGAGCATGGAATATACAAATAGACATCTGCTCCCAAGACACCACCACAAAATGGGATAGCAGAGCGAAGAAAAAGAACAAAATTAGATATTGCGAGAACTATGTTGCTGGAAGGAAATGTATCACATATTCATTGGAGATAAGTTGTTGGTATTGTTGGTTATACTTTGAACTAAATTCATATCAAAGAAGGTACAAGTAAGACTCCTTATGATTTATGGTTTAATCATGCTCCTACTGTGAAATATTTCAGAATATTTGGTAGTAAATGCTATATCCAAAGAGATGATGAGATAGGCAAGTTTGATGCTAGAAGTGATGAAGGAATCTTCCTTGGTTATTCCACTAAGAGAAAAGCTTATAAATGTTTTAATCTGAGATTGAGGAAGATGATTGAAAGTTGTAATGTGAGGATTGATGAAAAGTTATAGATTCACGAAAGAATATATGATTGTAACTAGACTACAGAGAACAAGGAGGTTACTAAAAATCAAGAAGAACCTTTTGAGATTGATCATGAGATCGAGGTATGTCAGGATGACTCAATGATTCTACTGAAATTCCTAAGACACTGAGGTATGTTAAGAAGAACCATCCTAAAAATAAAATTATTGGCAATGCAAATAAAGGCATGATGCCAAGATTGAGATTAAGAGATGAAATTTGTTTGATATCTCAAGTTAAACTAAAAATATTGATGGGGCGTGTAGAGATGAATCTTGGACTAAGGATATGCAAGAAGAATTGGAATAGATAAAGAAAAATAACACTTGGGAATTGGTTCCTAAACCTAAAGATAATAATTTTATACGGACTAAATGGGTTTTCAAAAATAAGATGAATGGCGAAGGAATGGTTGTAAGAAATAAGGCAAGACTGGTTTGTAAAGGCTACTCACAACAAGAAGGCATAGACTTTGAATAAACATTTTCTCTTGTTTCTAGGCTTGAGGCTGTAAGATTATTTCTTGTTTAGGCTTCACACAAAGACTTCAAATTATATCAAATGGATGTAAAATATGCATTTCTAATTGGAGATCTAGAGGAGGAAGTATATATTGAACAACCTAATGGATTTCCTCTGATAGATGATGAGGACATGGTTTGCAAGTTGAAGAAGGATTTTTATGGACTGAAATAAGCACCTAGAGCATGGTATGGTAGATTGGACAGGTATCTACTTTGTCTTGGTTTCAGAAAAGTTAATGCAGATAGTAATATATACTTAAGAACTAGTGAAGATGGAATTTTAATAGTTGAAGTTTTTGTAGATGATATCTTTTTTGGAGGGAATGATGTAATGAGTAAAAATTTATCTAAGGAGGGGTAGAGAATCATGTAATTCATTCAAAGACTAAACATATTTATATTAAGTATCATTTCTTGAGAGACAAGGTAGTAGATAAAGAGATTAGACCGAAGTATGTTAGCACAAAGGAACAAATAGCATATATATTTACAAAACCTCTGCCAAAAGATACTTTTGAGTATCTAAGAAGCATGCTTGGGGTGAGATCCCCTCCCTATGGTAATTAATTAATGTAGGCATGAATCAGTCTAGTGTCTTTCAGAGCTATATCATCTTTTGGACTTGATGTATGGATGTACTCCTCAGGGGGAGTGATTGCAGGAACAAAATAGAACACATTTGGGTGATTATGCACCTGGTTGTTGTAGGCATAAAGATTAGAAAAAACTAAACCTTGCAAAAGAAATATGGTAAGAAGTGGAGTAATGGTACCCTTTTCCATTGATGTCAAAGGGGGAGAGATTCTATGAAGAGAGATTGTGAAAATCCATACTGTTTTAAGGATAGTTGTGAAGAGGATATTAAGAAGATTGTATTGAGATAGGTACTTTTTGGATTTATGGATTTTCTCATATGTTTCCATCAATTCCAAAGGGGTTGATTGTTGTAATTGGTTTATATTGTTGTTTTTTTTGGCATTCATATTTTTTCATTCATATCAACATATGTTTCTATTGAGACATAACAAACTGGTTATTATTGTTGCTTAGATGACTGACAAAAGTGGATGGGTACTGTATGATTTATTCAGAGCATGCGAAGATGAGGATGTGTTTTTATCTTATTCCTAAGGTTGCTTCAATTAATTTTGTAGATGGTGTAAGTTACAGTTGTTTTAGTGAAGACTGCGTACTAGACAGTGACAGTGAACTATGATAAAGTTAGTTTGTGAGTTTTGAGGATAACTTGTGTGAGATATTGATTCATGTTATTCAAGATTTAGGAATGGTAGAAGACATTTTGAGGAATGTTTTTTATGATTCTTGGGTCACAAGACACTTGGTGATGTCATTTGTGGCGTGTGTTCTAGAGAAGACCCATTTGGGGCCAAATTCAGAGATGAAGCGTATATTATGGATGACGAGCATAGATTACAGATCTTGGATTATAATTGATGAATTGTAATTGATGTTTAATTGTTATAGGTGTAGACTTCCAAAATATTAATACTATTATTAATATTAATTTCCCTTTTGTTCATCTAACTATTTAATTTAATCAATTAAATAGTTTCATTGTTAGTATTTATCAATAATCTAAATACTATCCTAATGTATTTAATTTAAATACATTTGCCCCACAAAAACCCCTTTTAATAAATTTATATTTATTAAAAAATCCTCCATATCCTTAATTCTTCTAAGCTATGATTTATTCAAATCTAATTTGAATTATAATCTAAACCCTACCTAGAGACCTATTAATCCAATCTAGAAGTCTACCCTATTCCTTCTCTACACCCATCACCTCATTATTTAAGCATACTTCCCCACCTGATTGTCCTTTGATCTTACTTCAAAAGGTGATTCTGAACCCTTTTAATGTTAATAGAATGCTCACACATGTGTGAAAATTCTCTCCAAAATGGTCACCCATTCCTCTTAAATACTCTTACATATTTGTCCCCCACTTGAAATCTTGAGCCACTCAAACATTTAATGCTATGTTTGACTCTAAAATGGTCATCCCTTCCAAGCCCATGTGTCGCTTATGTGGCTCTTATGTGGATTCCACATAGGTGTCACCTCATTCAATCCCTTCTCTTCTCTCCCAAAAATCTATAAATAGAGGCCTTCTCCTCTTGTATTGGCATCTCTCATTTTGCATTGTTATTATGCTATTTTAGTTTTAGAAGCACATTTATAGTTTTCATGCTCTTTATGCTTAAATCACTTATAATTTACATTCTAGGCTAATGTTTAATGAATCATAGTTTCTTTCATTGTCTTGCATATCAATCTCATAATTTAGAATATCATCTTTGAGAAGAATTTGAGACTAGTTCTTCATACTAGCTCTTGAATCTCTTCTTTTCATCCAATCTTGCATTCATATTTGCATTGCATTGGGGATCCACTCCATTTGTGTTTGAGAGAGCACACTCACATCCAATCTAAATGAGAAAATAAAACAAGTAATATAGGGTGTACTAACTTGTTTTAGCTCAATCTGATGTTATGAATATTTCTTGTTAGCTCTTGCTTATTTCATGATTTATATGTGCTAACCCACTAACATTTTATGTTTGAGCTTGCTCCCAATAGGTTGAAGATTTCCTCATACACAATAGGTACCGTGTGTATCTTAGCAAGGGGTTATGTAATTATTTGTGCATCAGGGAAGTCTTAATTGGCTGACCTAATTACTTATTATAAACCTGTATAAAAGAAAGTTATTTTCTTTTGTGGAGTGTGAGGTAACAACAAAGTGTGGAAGTTGCAAGCTTGTTTGTGCGAATTCTATTGGATGTAGAGTAGAGGCAATGATAAAGAGACTTCATTGGAACTGATCAAGCAAAGGCAGTTGATATCAGATAGTTCATTGGATTGTATATTTCATATACACTTTTATTTTAAACAGTAAGTCCCGAAGGTGGATTTAACCTTCTTTAGGCAGTGTGCCTGGGCAGTGAGCATGTTCTTATCTTGACTCCTAACAAGGTTTGTCCTTTAACAGGGACTATGTACTATAATGCATTAATAAGATCCTAACATGGATAAATCTTTTAGTAAGGATACTATACTCTCACTACACTATTTGTGGGTGTTGATTCCCACTGGGGTTTTACCTTTAACAAGGTTTCCTTGACAATAAAGGATTGTGTTATGGTGTTGAATTTATTGTATTATCATTTGGATTAGATTTTTGGTTTATAAAGTTTAATGTTTAATAATCTGTCTCACAACTAATTCGCCCCCCTCTCAATTGTGTTGGTGGACTGTTGTTCCTAATAGTATCAGTATTCCCTTTAAAAGGGTCATTGGTATCTAGCGAGGTGTCCGAAGTCACAGGCACACCAGCAACAAAGAAATCAAGTTGCTTTACTGTACTGATAAACTAACTGTCATCTTCTCCATCCTTAGGTGATTCAATGTTGATTACTGTAGGCTTGGATGACTCTCCCATTAGGATATATTTATGCTTAGTAGCCTTAGGTTTAAGAGGTGAAGATTTCTCAGGTTCAGTTTCCATTAAGATTTTGTTAATGGCCTTGTGTGTATCCTCAATAACCTCATCATTCTTCCTTCCCATTATCTTTATCAATCTTGATTTGGTTATTAACAGTGGTTTCATTGCTTTCATAATTATTTCATGCTCATCATAGGATATGACTGGCAGCATGTCCTCTATTGCTTTCACTCTAATCTGTTCATCCTCAGTTAGTGCTAACTATTTCCTAATCTCCAATTTCTCAAATAGTTCCTTCAAGATACTACCTTCCATTTCAATTAGGTTCTTCTTGAATGCAAACATATGATCTATGAAAAAGTCTTCAATCTGAGTCTTATCCTTTTCATCATACTTGTCATAGTATTTAGGTATTTGATTGATAATTCTTTGATCTATGATTCTCTTCGCCAGTATATTTAGATCCGGTTTCCATAGTTGTCTGGTATCTATTTTCTTCTCTTCTATCTTCTTTACTTCAACTTCCTCTTCTTACTCCTTGTCCTTATGTACCTCAGTTCTTTGTCTCTTTGGATGTGAATTCTGTTTGGAGGACCTTTACCTCTTCGTAGGGGTCTTTGTTGCTTCTACTATCTATGATGTCTCCATAGGTACTTCTACCATTGTATGGGGGTGGACTAGAAGTCTTCTCAGTTTCTGGAGGTGGAAGAGCTACAAGGGTAGAGCTTGCCACTCCAGTGCACTTACATACATATTTCTCCTTATTTCCTTCATCTCTTCTCTAGAGATACCAGCCTTCTCGGGTCATCTACAACATTATCAATTTTCTTTCTCCTATTAGTTTTTATATGTTCCTCTCTAATCTTAGAAGATTTTTCTTCATAAGTACCCCATCTCTATTTTGATGGATCAATCTCTGAAGATAATATATACTCAACTTGCATTGATAATATCTCAAAATTGACCTCATACCCCATAGGGTAACACCATTTTACTCTAGGGTCTACTACTTCAAATCAAACACAATTAATTTCAACCACCAACAAATTGTATCCATGTATTTCTCTACTATTTCTTCTGGTATCATTTTTATTTCTTTCATTTGTCTTTGCAAGATTTTGATTATACTGAATAATTCTCCATCTACTCAGTCACTAGTTTGTCTTCTATAGTGGTTTGATACTTTTACTCCAATAGGTTAATTGTCTCTCCAATATCTTGGGTGCATACCAGGGAATTTATGCATAATGTGTGTGTGTGTGTGTGTACACATACATATCAACAAAAATCCAAATCTGAATGCCTTTGATTTGTCTCTCTTAATCTACCTTACATTCTCCATGAATTGGTGTTCTAGAACTTTGCAAAGTTTATACTTCACTTTCTCCAAGTTACCATCTTATATGTCATCATTATAAAACCAACAGATACTGAATTTGGTCGACTTACATAATGAAGTTTGTATCCCAATATCATCGCAACTAATCTAACATCTTGCTGGAAGATGTCGGCAAGGATAACTTTAAGAAACCCCCTCCTAAGAAAAAGTGTAAAATCCTGGTGAATCATACATTAATTTAGGGGAAAAATTTTATTGATGATGGAGAATTTTTTTTCCAAATTAGGAAAATAATATAAAGGTGTAGGCAATTTTTTCCCTGCCGAATGAAAATTCCATAAAATCCTAGCGAATTATAAATTAATGTGGGGGAAATATATAATATATGAGGTGAATGATTTTCATGTGAAGGTAAAAAAAATATTTGTACTGGTGATTTTTATGTGTCGTTTGAAAATATATTTATTTTATTGGCTAATTTATCATTAATTATGGGAAAAATAAATATTTTATTTAGCGATTTTCAAAAGGTGGGACTCGTCAATGTGTCATGTGGGCCAATGCCAACTAATATTAAATGTCTTATTTGAGATCGTTTGATTATCCTAGATCAATGGCTGAAGTTTAATTTTGGCCCAATTTCGTGAAGGAAATAGAGTTTTCCAAGAAGTCACCGGAATAATGACATGCAACATTGTAATTAATGCAACGTGTAGCGAATATCACTTTTATTTGTTGCAAATATAACTGATCACACATGGACACATAACCTAATTATTAATATTCATTGTTTTATATTGTTAAATGTATTATTTGAGACCATTTGATCATCCTAGATCAATGGCTGAAATTTAATTTTGGGCTGAATTTTGGAAGGAAACTGACTTCTACAGGAAGTCACCAGAATGATGACACCTATCAAGCCTTAAAAAGTGCATCGTAACCATGATCATTGATTACTACTAGTTATTTGTTTACGTGGATGATGGATAGTGCAACTGCAACTTGTAACTCGTAACTCGAAAAGAAATAAATGTCTTGTCAGTGACATTCTTTAACTGCCATCTTTAACTGTCAATAGTACACATGCATTTATGGGAAAATTTATGGGAAATATTTACATTTAGATATGAAAGATTAAGGATATTCAATTTATATCTCTCACATGCATAATACGCATAATGCATTTATGGAAATTGCATTAAATACGATTAAAGAAAGAATAATTATTAATTGCTAAGTATACGTGATCACTACTATCAATCAAGGGGTCGGGGCTATTTATAGACAACTTGGCTTCTTTCTTCTTCATTTTTCTTTTGGTAGATTAAGAGTCAGAGTTGCCGGTGGTAGAAATTTTGCCTCAGGTTTTAAGGTTTAGGTTTTTAGGTCTTTAGGCTTTCGAGAATTAAAGATGGATACACCAATCCGTTTGAGATGCACATCCCCAGATGACCAGAGGTCCTTTTTGGGAAATGTCTCGGAAGAAATCCTCACTTCCGTTTGTAGGGAGGTTGGTGGTGATGCTTTTATGAATTTTTTTGTGTTGATGTTATCGGGTCGAGAGTTTCTTGAGAATGCTGACAGATACCACGTCTACACGGACATTACGTCCTATTTTTTTACGTCTCTCCTCGACCTCAAAGGAGAGAAGGTGGATATGTTGATGTTGTTGAGGAAGGTTTTTTAAGAGAAATTCTTGAAGAATGATGTCAATGTTGTTGTTTTTGCGTAATTAGGGGTGGGGATCCCTTAGCCAAGAGATATACACAAGTTGTTGGTGCCGGGAAGAAATGTGGTTTGGGAGGGATTTTCTCCAGAAATGGTTTTACCTTGATGAATTCAACGAGTCAGACTACACATGGCTTCACAAATTCTCAGAGATTATCCTCTCTAAAAAATTATACTCAGATGAAAGGGAAGATGAAGATCCGTGATTCCCTAGTTTACCCATTCCTGTTACCCTAGTCTTTTGACAATGGACATGCAAAGTTTCACTTTTTTTATACCGATAAGAAGTTGCCTAGTAGGTTTTTGTTTTTACTGTACGATGTAATTTTATGAAAAAAAAAAAATTCCAAGTTCATTTCAATTTTCTTTTTATGGGTACAAAAAATGGTTCTTAAACTTCTCTGTGATTACAATATTTTAATTAGTTGCTTTACCTGTGTATTAGACATTTAAGTATATGCTTAAGCGATGGATTAGTACTTCCATTTTTAAATTTTAAGACTAAACGATTAAGTTTCTTTATCAGTCCAAAGTAAGTTTCTATTTTTAATTTTCCAATGTGTCATATCGATGTGTGATTATAAGATAGCAATAATTGAATTAAAATCTAAACCGGACTACACTGTAAAACTAAACACTTAATAACATTTATTAAATGTAATAACTAATAAGCTTAATTTGTAATTTAAAATGATTAAGTGACACTCACACATGACCTAGTGACATCAAATGACAAGCCAAAAGTTAATGGGACCCGCGATAGTGCGACAATGCCAGCGACCATTGGATGAGCACATATCAACGACGTGCGGTGTATTTTGAGCTGAAAGGGAAAAGAAACCCCATTTTTGCAAACCTATTCTGAAATAATGTAAATGAACTCAAAATCACAGAGTCATAGAATAAGTATCACTTACCTTTGCCTCAAATTAAAATGCAGCAATGCAATCGTGACTCGCCAATGCAGTATACAGTTGCACTCAATAGTCTGAAACTTTGCTATCAATCAAATATAGATATGCCATAGAGATATCAGAATGTTTTTATACTAATCCTTATTTGGAAAATTTGGTGGGAGGTATTGGGTATACAAATATTTGGTGAAGCCCACGTAATTATAACACATCTTTTGTTATTTTTGAGGCAATTATGGGTCGTCCAATACCTTCGCATGATTAATAAAGTTGGCTAAATTACGTCGGTTAGAGACACGCGTCCGTAAAATGCCAAGCAAATTTGGGGCTGCCTATAAATATATATGTATAAAATGATTGGTGAATATAGGCCGTCATTTTGGGGTCGCTTAGAAATTATAGGCGAATGTTTTAAATTTATGGGGACCAAAATTTATATTCCATTGGCGATAATGTGTAAGAAATGGAAAAATTAAATAAACCGATGGGCGATGGGCCCGAGCTTTGGACCCAATATTAATAAATGTCAGGTGATAGGTCAATCCAATATGTGAAAAATATTTGCCAATTACAAGGTCGTCGACATGCGACATTCGCCAAATGGCGAATAATCACCACTAAAGTTTTCATTGGATGTCGGACACTGTCATCGCTTTCTTATCCTATTTAGAGTGGGTTAGGGTTTTGCTAGGATTTAATCTTTTCTTGGTGAAATATGTAATTAAAGGATAAACCAAAGTATCCTAATTTGTATTTGTCCTTTAGTACAAGTAGGAGGACATGTCACAGTTTTTGTATTTCCTTTAATAAGGAAATTAGATATTCCTCCTTAAGAGGATTCCTACACATGGCACACACTTAATGTGAATGTGGCACTCATTGGACATAGGAGTTGCATGCAAAGTTATTCACTCATCTCTACTTAAGAGATTCTTCTCACACACTTATCAGGTTGGTTCTCATGGGAATTCTTCTCTCTTCTTCTCTCATTCTCGTTCTTGCTCTCATAATATTGTAATGAGCTTCTTGCTCAGATCTCTCTCCTTTTCTAGGCTTTGTGCCTCATTCATATTATTCACAAGGGATTTTTTCTTATTTTTCCCCTTTCAAAATTCTTGTGTACTTGTCTTGGTCTTGGAGCATTTTGGGTGATCTTGGTCTCTCTCTCTCTCTCTCTCTCTCTCTCTCTCTCTATATATATATATATGGTAAAACTCTTCCTTTGCACTCTCTCTTGGATTCTTTCCTTATCTCCTTTCCATTTTCTTTATGTTTCTAACATGGTATCAGAGATGGTTTATTCCTTGATTTGAGTGTGCATGCAGGAATAGTTGATAGATATCTCCGTTGAGGAGAAGAAATCAAATTTTTGTTGAACTAACTCTTGTTTGCAAGGTTTTCTTTCAATTTTTTTTGCAAATCTAATATTTTCATATCTATTTCAAGTTTTTTTAAAAGTTCTAATCACTCCCTCTATCGGGAAACCACAAGGGAAGATTTCAGTTTTGTATGTTCTTTTTTTATCAAATCTAGTATTGATCATAACCTCTGTCGAGAAACTGCAAGGGATTTACAGTTTGCATATTCTATATTTCATCATTAAATTGATATTTTAATGTGTATACCTAACATCTTATTTGCAGGTAGCAAACATATCATTGCACAACATAGATTATAAAGCTTTCATAGCACATGAACTTTTATATAACACTTTTAATATTAGTATTTCATGTGCAGCCAAGCAGCTTACCTCCCAAAATTTTGCGCATCCATTCAACATTAATATTACATATTTCTGGTATCCTACACATTTTTTATCTCCCTTACCTTCATTTTCTTTGTAGAATTATTAACTCCTTGTGCAGAGTAGCAGTGTCTCTGTGTTTTTGCTTCCTGCGCAACATTACTTTGTCTTCATCTTGCTGCCTTGTTTTCTTGTTCTATGTTTCAGGTGATCCATCAAGGCCCAATAAAGATATCAATTCATTTACACATGTCCTATATATCACAAGACTACTTGAAGATGTGCATATACTTCCAATTAAACACATTTTAAGGACTCATCCACTTCTCTTAATCTACCAAAGCTGCTTGTACATCACATTTTCAAAAAACCACTTGCAAACTTGAAGACAATACAATTTATTCCTTATATTTAAGATCAAGTTGTAGATTTTTGTAAAAAAATGGGTTTCATACCCCTTGTTGTAAATACCCCAAGTAAATATTAAAGGGGGTGTTAAAATTTAATCTTTCCTTGGTGAAATATGTAAATAAAGGATAAACCAAGGTATCCTAATTTGTATTTATCCTCTAGTCCAAGTAGGAGGACATGTCACATTTTTTGTAATTCCTTTAATAAGGAAATTAGATATTCCTCCCTAAGAGGATTTCTACACATGGCACACACTTAATGTGAATGTGGCACTTATTGGACATAGGAGTTACATGCAAACTCCTTCACTCATCTCTACTTAAGAGATGCTTCTCACACACTTCTCAGGTTGGTTCTCATGAAAATTCTTCTCTCTTCTTCTCTTCTTCTCATTCTTTCTCTCATAATATTGTAATGATCTTCTTGCTCAGATCTCTCTCCTTTTCTAGGCTTTGTGCCTCATTCGTATTATTCACAAGGGGTTTTTCTTATTTTTTGCCCTTTCAAAAATTTTGTGTACTTGTCTTGGTCTTGGAGCATTTTGGGTGATCTTGGTGTTTGATCTTGAAGGAATCTCTCTCTCTCTCTATATATATATATATATATATATATATATATATATATATTTGGTAAAACTCTTCCTTTGCACTCTCTCTTGGATTCTTTCCTTATCTCCTTTCCATTTTATTTTATGTTTCTAATAGGTTTCCACTTGTTTCTTGGTATTCTTTTCTACTACAGTAATGACTCCAGAGTTATCCAGACCAGTGATGTCATGGATCAACTCACTGCAAATATTTATAGGTTGCTCACCAATCTAAATGAATTGGTCATTCACTCTACTCAACACAATCTTGAACCATTCTTATTCATCAAACTCATGCATTTTTGTCATTTTCATCACACTGAGACTCTCAAGATGAGAGAACCCATCCTTCCATTTTCCATCTTCTTTAATCATTTCCTTCATTTCCTTAAAGATCTCAAAGTCTTGTATACTTGCAGTGGATATAAGCCCTAATATCCTTGACCTGTAGAACTTCATAGGGAATTTGAGAAAATGCACCTTCAAGGTCGTCCTTAGTTGATTTGCAAGGATGCTTCTTGAATTTGTATCTAGGCCTTTCATTTACATAAAAAATCATAGGAGTATCCATATTCAAATTCTCACAAGTAATCTAAATACCTTTGTTCGCTGAATCTATGAATTTGTGTTTCAATAACTCACAAATTCCCTAGCTTCTTTATTCCTTCTTACTCAAATCACTACTTTTCTTGAACTCTTCTCTTCGAATAGTGATTAGATAAGTTCTTTTGACTACCCTTATACTTCCCTGTGAAAACAATGAAATAGATCCAAATAAGTTCAACTCTGCAATGATCTGGTCGATCATCAATCTGGCAATCACAAGATATAGTGTGTATAGTTGTGCGATCTCAGATAGGCATTTCATACCAATCATACATACTCTCTATAAGCTCGCAAAAGATTATTCCACATAAATATGGGTTGCATGGTTTTCTGTGTATTTCTCCAAAGCTCCCCTAAGGCCATGCTTGGTCATTTAGGTTGATGTAACATCAGGAAAAGGTTTAGTAGCAACTCTTTAATCTTCCTGAGCCTTAGGCTCACTCGACTCCTTCACTTTCCAAACATTACCACTTTCTTTCATAAATGTATTATCAAACTCTTCCATGTATTCTGCCATACTTTTTCCAACATCACCAACATTTTTATTTATAACAATGGGTGGTGGTATTATGTTACCTATAGATCCATTATACCTGAAAAACTTTGCTATATGTCCTTGCTTGTTACATTTGTAGCATGTAGGAGATGATTTGTTCTGATTAATCTGCAACTTACAATACTTTGCCATGTGCCCAAAGTTATTGCACTTGCAGCATGTGATCTTAGTTGTTGTTTGTTAGAATATATAATCTTTACTTGTATTTTAATTAGGAGATTCCTATGGAATCCCTACATATATTTTGTCCTCTTGTGAGAGGACAACTCATTTTATGTAATTCCTTTAATAAGGAAATTAGTTTATTCCTCCTTAAGAGGATTTCGACACATGTCACACACACTTATGAATGGTGGCATTCATAGACTTGGGAGTTACATTTTAACTCCTCTCTCTCATCTCTATTTAAGAGATGCTCCTCCCTCATTTCTCACAATGCAAGGATGAAGAATGATCCATGAAGAAGTTATTGTAATGTGCATATTGCACTCTTTCTCTCTCTTTTCTCTCTCTAGGCTATGGCCTCATT
This sequence comes from Thuja plicata, assembly GCA_018584345.1. Lineage (NCBI taxonomy): Eukaryota > Viridiplantae > Streptophyta > Pinopsida > Cupressales > Cupressaceae > Thuja > Thuja plicata. Next base: position 1,956,417 of record MU224177.1, read on the forward strand.
CATAATATCACAAAAGGGTTTTTCTTTGCTTTTCCCATTATAAAATATCTTGTCTCCCTTGTCTTTGGCTCTTTTGATGAATGCTCTTGGATATGATTTTCATGGTAACATTTCTCCATTTTCTAGCTCTCTTGGATTTTTTATGTTCCTTTGCTCTTCCATTATTATTTCTTACATGGTATTAGAGCAGGTTACTAATCCTTGTTTTGAGTAGGAAGGAGTTGAAGGTTACCATTCATGGAGCACTCATTGCTTGGAGATTCTTATCTAATCTATGGTTTTGCAGGTTTAATACTTTGTTTTAGATTTAACATCGGTTGTAGGTTTTTCATTTTTTTTTTAAATCTTACATTTTGCTTAACTAGTTCTGGATGGCTTGCCGCCAGATCTAAGTTTATTTATCTAGAGTTCTAACTTTTTTTTTATTTGGACGGTTCACCACCAAACCCTTTGCATATTATTTTTGCTTATGTGATATCTTAGTTTCATATCTGCATTTATCTTGAAATTTTATGGTTGTATCCTCTGTCGGGAAACCACAAGGCTCAATTTTTTTTATTATTTGTGGGTTTTATCAAATATAACTTCATTTGCAGGAAAATCTCTTGCAAGCTTATTTTTATCTTAGATTTTATCTGATCTCTAACAATTGATCTGCAGGTTTCTCCTCATCATTTTTAATATATATAATATCTCTATTATATCTTAATCTCTCTGTTTATTTATCTTTGCTTGAGGTTTCGTGGATCGTATCTCCTCTTTGCGTTTGATACTATGGATAGATGCAAGAAAATATGAAAAATCCGTGATCTGGGTTTTGTGCAGAACCCACCACTTTAGCTGACTTGTGGGTTGTTTTCCAAAATTCACCCACATTTGAAAGAAATGGACAATTATTTACTAACATTTATTGTAGATTCACAGACATACATTGGTCATTATTCATTTCTAATTTATTTCTCTTCTACAGGATCATACATTGGTTATATCTCTATTATATCTCTATTTTTTAAAATATCTCTGTCATCTTAATTCATGTTTTTATACCACTTAATTTATCTTCATTGTCTTCTTAGCATTGTATTTTTCTTATTGCGCAGCTTTACTGTGCAAAATTTAGCTCCATTTCTTGGAGCCACATTTGGTAGTTTTTATTTATCAGCTTATGTTTCATCATTTAACTCCTTCGGCAATAGCTTTCATTGTTAAGCATCCTCTGGTCTTTTACTTTGTGCAACATATTATTTTATCACAAAAATTTTCATCTGTTCTTATCGCAGTCATTCACATTGCGCAAACTATATCTTTGTCATTTATTACCTTGTGCAGACAGTTATTACCTTGCGGCAGCCTCCTAACTTAGCACAACAGCTTGGTTTTTTATCTCTACTTTAACCTCTTTCGCAGTTGTTCTCTCCTCTACTCCTATCGTTGCTTCTGTCTCTTTTTTCTGTGCAAAGTTAAGCTTAAAACTTTACATAGCCCTCTATTTCATTTGGCAACATCTTTCAACTCTTTTTCCAGTAGATCTTTTGGTATCTCCACTGGCGTGTCTATTATTATGTTCACCAAACATAATAAGAGAGAAAAATATTATGGCAGCATATTCTATCATTGAACTGTTTTGTGAGCTAATTGTAGCATGTCTATCCATCATTGAATCCCAGAGAATATGCCCTCTTGATTTATGGGAAGCTCTTTCAAGTTTAATATTTTCAGCTCCAAGATGTGCCGACATTCTAGAACTTCTAGAAATTCGTGATCTCTTTGGAAAGAAGTATCGTAAAGAATTTGTAGCTCCAGCTACAGAACTATGTCCAAATTGTGTTGTCAATAGTATGATTATTGAGAAGTTCTCAATAAAAAATGCCAACTGGAAGTCACACTGAACCTTGTTGAATCTGAGTGTTGTTTATTGGCAGCATTGTGCAGGTTATCTCTTCCATTTATTATAACATTTTTATTTTCTTAGTATAACATTTTTTGTCTCCAGTATAATTAATGTTGCAGATTATCGTTGCTACTTTTGTCTGGTTTTGACAATATTATTCTTTTTCCCTCCATAGTATTAGACAACTTTCAATTTTGGCTCTGCCCATTATTCTCTACTCTGTGATTCTTCAGTTTCTTTCAGCACAGTCTTTTATTCCCTGCGTAGGATATATCATTCATTGTTTTGTTTAGTTACTTTTAGCAGCTTCTCTGCTCGTTGGTATATCTCTGACCGTTTTTCTGCCTCTATTTTGATTAGTAAATTAGTTATAATTATATTCAAACTTGTCTCTTCTCTCCTCTTTGTGCATGCATTATCTAATCATTGATACGAAAAATTACTTACGGCAGATTTTATTAATATTTTGTTTTGATTTTTCATTAGTTTCATGCGCTCCAATTCTAATACCAATTCTTACTTACTTTGTAACTGAAATATTATCCATTTGCCCTTTGACATTTCTAAGTGTACATTTCTAACGTCTTATGTTTTGACTTTGAATTTAGTTTCCTTAAAAAGTTCTCAAGTTTATTTTAAAAAAAAATCAAAGTTTCCTTATTTAACATTTCATTCCTAATTCTCTAACGTAGGTAATTTTATTTCATGATTTAAGTTTTTTTATAAAAAGAAGTTTTTGGTAATGTTTTTCAAAGAATATACAAAGCTTTTTATAATTCTGAATAATGTTCTTTAAAATAATTTCTTTTGGTTTGTTTTATATTTAATTTAAGATTATTATTTTTAGTTGTACATTTTAAATTCAAAGTTTAAATTATAAAGTTTTTTTTTCAGTTTTTTATCAAATTTGTTCTTTTTCTTATTTTTAACCCAATAAATTTTATTTTATTTTCTATAACTTATTATTTTGTAATATTTTAGTATATATTAGTTGTCAATCTTATAACATTTTTCAATTATTATATCTCTGAATACTTTTATTAAATTTTTGTTTTGTCATTTAAACAAATATTTAATTTTCTTAATATATTAAATTTTTTGGTTAATCCAACTGGGTACATTGTTAAACTGCAAAACTATGTCATTCTTTGTCTATTATTTCATGTTTTATATCTCATTTTGCATATATATACTCTGAAATTCAATTATATATGTTTATTTTAAATTCCTTATATATTAAGCTTCTCGCTTAATCTCATGTTTAACATTCAGTTAAACTGAACTTCTCCTTATAATTTTATTTAATGTTAACTGTTTATTCTTTGTTTTACTCAATTCTAATTTATTTTCATTTACTTTTGTTGGGTATGATGAATCTACTAAAGGTTATAGAGTTTATGATCCTATTACTAACAAGGTGCATATTACAAGAGATGTTGTTATTATGGAAAATGAAGTGTATGATTGTTCCAATATCACAGATAATGAATTTAAAGGGGGTGTTATTGAACTCATGGAGGACCAACCTCCTATCCTAAACCCTACTCCTAATGCATCTATTTCTATTCCTACTAGTATTCAAACAGATGATGATGGTAAGTATACTCCTACTCCTCCTAGTGATAATGTTTCTCATGATGATGATAATTTTTTTCATGATGATTATGATATATTTTCTCCTCATAGTGATGATGAAAATGATGAATTTACTCCTCATTTTGATATTTCCATTTCTTCTAAAATGAATCCTAAATGGTCTACATATTTTCTTAATTAGTTCTCATGATCACCATCAAAGAAGTTCTCTAACTGATATCCATAGCATTAATGTTGCTCTTCATTTATCTCTTCTTTATCTCCAAATTTTCAGGATTATGAGATTATCTTACACTATTGCCTTCATGAGTATTATTACTGATTTTATTGATGAGCTTGAATAGTTGCAATTTATTCTTTTAGAGCACTTTGTTCCATTTGTAAGCTGCACTGGGATGCATTTACTTCAGTTGATGTTGATCAACTTGTTTTATTGATGAACTTGAATAGTTGCAATTTATGCTTTTAGAGCATTTTGTTCCATATGTAAGATGCAAAGGATGCACTTACTCAGTTGATGTTTATCAACTTGTTCCATCTGTAAGATGCAATGGATGCACTTACTTCAATTGATGTTAATCAACTTGTTCCATTTGTAAGTTGCACTAGGATGCACTTACTTCATTTGATGTTGATCAACTTGTTTTATTGATGAGCTTGAATAGTTTCAATTTATGGTTTTAGATAATTTTGTTTCATTTGTAAGTTGCACTGGGATGCACTTACTTCAGTTGATGTTGATCAACTTGTTCCATTTGTAAGTTGTCATGGGATGCACTTACTTCAGTTGATGTTTATCAACTTGTTCCATTTGAAAGTTGCATTGGATGACTCTTTATTATGTTCCTCAGTGAGAGGATGATTTTTCATGGGTTTCCCTACTGTTTCACATTTTTCTTGAAGGTAATATGTTATTATTTCTCATAATCCTGTCTTATGGTTTTCATCGGTAAAACATGCTTGGAAAATTAGTATCTTAAGTAAATTTGGTGCTTGAGTCATATATTCTTATAATTTCTCTTTGTCTCTCTCATATCTCTTTGATTAATATACTAACATGACAATGCACTGCATTCTTCATTGCTCAGATCGTGAGTCATGCAGGTTGTGGAGTAATTAACCATTCACTTACAGTAGGATGATTCATTAGTGGACTGTCTATATCCATGTGATTGATGCAATGTTGATGCAGGTTTCATTAGTTGGCCTTATCTGTGGTCATTTGTGTATTAGTATATTTCTTTCATGAGAGAATTGATTAATTATTTTATGCCTAACTCTTTCATTATGAACCTTTGAGCATTTATTCTATCTTGATATCATGTTAGCTCCATTGGATTTTGGTGAGCAATTACATTTATCTTTATCTCTAACTCATTTTTCACTATGAGAGTTTCCTTATAATTATACTTTGATGTTTCAAATTTCAAAAGATATACTAACTTCTATATGAGATTGAATTCTACTTGTGGATAGTT
>MU224177.1:1961721-1983112 GCA_018584345.1 Thuja plicata
ATCCCTACATGTATTTTGTCCTCTTGTGAGAGGACAACTCATTTTATGTAATTCCTTTAATAAGGAAATTAGTTTATTCCTCCTTAAGAGGATTTCGACACATGTCACACACACTTATGAATGGTGGCACTCATAGACTTGGGAGTTACGTTCTAACTCCTCTCTCTCATCTCTATTTAAGAGATGCTCCTCGCTCATTTCTCACAATGCAAGGATGAAGAATGATCCATGAAGAAGTTATTGTAATGCACTCTTTCTCTCTCTTTTCTCTCTCTGGGATATGGCCTCATTCATAATATCACAAAAGGGTTTTTCTTTGCTTTTCTCCTTATAAAATATCTTGTCTCCCTTGTCTTTGGCTCTTTTGATGAATGCTCTTGGATCTAATTCTCATGGTAACATTTCTCCCTTTTCTAGCTCTCTTGGATTGTTTATGTTCCTTTGCTCTTCCATTATTATTTCTTACGTTGTTTCTTCTTTGATGTAATCTTTCTTAGTGTAGGATTGATCAAGCTTCCTACATTCTCTCTTCTTATGTCCATATTCATATCAATTGAGACAATAACCAGAAAATGGTTTGTAAGGAATTTTACCTCTGTAATATCTCTTCATGTGTCCAAATTTGTTGCATCCAAAGCATCTACCTCTGAAAGGTCTGATATTCTTTCTAGGTTCTTCTTGTATAGGTCTTTCTTCATCTAATTTTTCTTCAGATTTTTCTTCTTGAGATTTAGAACATTCAACTTCATTGAAGCCAACTCCTATCATGTCTCCTTTAGGTTTCTATCTTTCTCTCTATACATTAATCTTGTCACTGCTCATATGAAGTTTTTCAATGTGTTTCTTAGCCTCAACAAGTTCTTGTTTTATGATTTGATTGTATTTTTCTATTTCATGATACTTGGTTATGTAGTCATCAAGTTCAATCTGCATTTTTCCATATGAACTTTTGCATTCTTTAGGATTTCTTCAATTTTGGTTCTATCATCTTTTTCTTTATGAATTTATTTAGCCATCTAAAGAGAAGTAGTTTCTTGTTCCTACCTTAATGCACCTTTTTCTTGTTCAAGTTGTTTGACCTGATCTGATGAATCATTATTTGAATCTTCTTTTATATTCTCCATAAGATCTTGTCTTTGATTTCTGGAAAGTTCAAGATGTTCCATGAGTTTCTTGATGAAACCTTCTGCTCTTCTCAATTTTACTTTCAAATCACAATTTTCAGCTTTAGCCTTATCAAGGTCTTCTAGTGCTGCTTCAAAGTTCTCTTCTAAACTTTTAGAATCCATCTTGATCTCCCTTAAGTTGTTAGGATTTCTCTCCAAGGGCCAAAAGCTCTGATACCAATTATTAGGATTAAGTAATATTAAGAGGGGGGTGAATCAGTATTACAACACTTTAAAATTAAATTTAGCAATTTCCAACTTAACCAAATAATAACTGAAATGAAAAGAACATAAAATACACAACTCATAACACCATGATTTTGTTCACAAGGAAACCATGGCCAAGGGAAACCCCCAGTGGGGATGATACCCACAAATATGCACTAAAAGTATAGTGTCCCTATTAGGAGACCTAGCCCCATTAGGAGCTGAATATTACATTAGTATATTTCCCTGTTAAAGGAATACAAAACCCTGTTAGGGGTATACACTAAGCACACTACTCTTTTAATCAGAAATGTCTTTGTTACAATGCTTTATCAAAATGAACTTATACAAGCATTTGTTATGCTTAATTAGTTCTAGTTGTAGCTCGCGTCACCTTATATATGATTCTAGCATCACAATGCATCCATTCATCTGATCGTACAATATCCATGCTTCGCTTCTCAAAACCTTTCCACATATATACTTTACCTCATCCTCAGTCGACTCCCAAATACATCACAAAACATGATCAACTCTTATCCAAAACTCAAATAAAAAGTCGACAATCATACATTAACAAAATTAGGGTAAGACCTAATCCAAATCCAACTTAGCATGATTGGATTCTATGTTACACTCCTCAATCATCACGACTATTCAACTGCTATGTCTCACCGCTACACTGTCTTTGTATGACTTCAATCGTCTATAAATTTCATCTCTAAACTCCAAAACTCAAGTGACCTTAACTAAAGGTCTACAATATCCCAAAAAAAATTCCTCTAATTGTGCATGACATAGTTCATCATATATAGTGCTCGCTACTCAAAACTATACTCTTGTACTCAGTAAACTGCTTCCTGGACTTAGTCATTTTTACAAAACCTTAGCACCAAAACTGTGTTCCACTCCAAGTGACCATACATAAATGTAATTTTGCCATAAATGATAACCCTTATACACTCCTGAATGAGCCACTTTCAAACATGGCTAAATTAGTATTACACTCTTGTAGAGATGAAACAATAATCTCCAGACTTCTATGCTCGGGTGAGCTTGGTGAAATACCACCTTACCAATCCACAAAAAACCTTCATTTCCTTGCATAAATATTATGTTGAGTTTCCCTGCATAATAAGGGATAATATCTTTAGATTGCGTTATGTTTTTTCCCGTATTGCTCTGTTTCTAGCCACTCTCATTTGTCAATTTATTAATTACTTTATTGTGGGTAGGGCCCCGATAGAATGCTGGCTTGATGTTATATGTAATATATTTTATCCTTAAAATAACTGGTTTAAGGGTTTTTATGTTAATGTCCATATTTACTAAGATGACAGCATTAGAATAGGATAAAATAATCCTCCTTAATCCCTACAAAATCTCTCAGCTGATTACGCATTTCCTTCAAAATCTTACTATGAATCAACTCTGCTAAAAGATTGGGAAAACTAATCCATATAGTGACTTTAAACCCTTAAATATTGCTAGGATCAAAATTAGGATTCCATTCAAATAATTTGAAATTATGCCCTCTAAACCAAAGACATTTGCTAGATAAAAATTCATTTTTTAAGGTTACGCTTTTACAGTCAATAAACAAAAATTCCTCAGACAAGATAGTAATACCTACCTAATCCTTTTAGGTGTCTTGGAACCATTCTTCAATTTCTTCCATAGGCATCCCATATCCACACTACTGAGAAAATAAGCCACAATCTTTGCAATAATCATGCATCCCTTTATTATATCTATTGTTGATGTCAATCGTAAGCCTTGCCTCTTTATCCACAAGTGGGATTTCTTACAGAAATCTTGGTGGAGGTTTAGGGTTCTTGATGATATGAATTGCATTGTGATTGTGACTCTTCCAAAGTTTCTATGATTTCTCTTTGATATAAAAGATACCCTTATTTTCTTACCATGAATTATTGACAAACTCATGAGGGGTCGAAGGGGCATTCCTCAAACTGGGGTTTCACTAAGAGAAAGTATAATCATGGTGCTTGCTTATAAGGGTCGATTTTAAGAAACCCTCCATATCCTTCTGCAGTAGATGGAATCAATTATTGACAGAGGGGAATGACAACAATTGCGATCAAGAATGACCAAAAGTTGGAGGAGGAGGAGGATTCCTCTTACTGACTAAAATGTGGTTAGCTCCAGATGAAAAATCCAGAGTCCTAGAGGTGATAGGAATAAACCAAATTATGGAAAGCTTATCCTTAGTTCGCCCAATATTCATTTTGTCTGAGACAGACGCTACCCTCTCCATCCTTCTTGTCTTTCCACTTTTGACAATTTTCCATTCAAATTCCCTTCGTGTTTGTGGAGGGGGATCCCAGCCCCCATAGTGCTTCGAATAGAGAACACAAAACACTTTTCATATATTTAGAATGAAGTGATTTGGATAAATTATTTTCCCTAAACCCTAGGGCTTGTTCGTTGTTGCTTTCATAGAGCCATTTCTTGGTATATACTCTGGCAAGGCATTTTTCCTAGTTTACTAGTTATAGTTAATATTATATAAATATAATTAAAATAATATAATCATAAATTAAGATCATATTTTTTAGGAAAATGTGTATTTTTACTATAATATTCATTTATATTATATTAGAATTATTAATGTTATTTTTTATTAGTAAGGCGCAACAGAGCCATAAAGAATTTTATATTAATTAAAAAAGTAGATTTCTATAGTTGTTTTGTAGGGAGTTTGAGCCTTAATCCAGGACATCTATCCACCATACCAAAAATTAAGGCATCCTATACAAGATTGCCTTGAAACCAAAATCCCTTCTTGCAAAAAGGGTCCGAAAATATCCCTTCTTATATGTGCCTACCATATAATCCATACTAGTCTTATCTATGCCTGACATATACCTGATGAACTACAATTGATTGTATGTTTGAAGTCACTTTTTTGATGATCAATCGAGTTACAGATGTGATGATAGACATTAATTAGTTAATGTATTGTCATTGATGTCAACTTGTTTTGATTATCATTCTGGTAACAAACATCTATTATGGGTTAAAGATCTGGAACAAGATAAAATAGTGTGGTGAATAATCAATGGAGCAATGGAGGAGGGAAGACCTAGGGTTTTGAACCAAGCAAGTTGCAGGAAGGAGAGATGCCTTCGACAGGCATGGCCCACGAAGGCCATGGTTCCCACCAGCCATATGGTCAACCCCTGACAGTGGAGGCACGGACAGATTCGATAGGAAGAGGGCTCAGCAGGGCCCGCAAAACAAATGGGGTGATGTGCATTTTTTCTCTGGCCACAAAGATGGGGTGCAGATATCGTCAGATCAAATATGGCACCCAAAGGCTGTTGTGAGGCCTCAACCTAAGCCTATCACCAAAGATAAGCCAGGAACCACAGACAATTGGCCCATCATTGTTCGAGAAGAGTCCGAAACTTGGAAAATTTTTGTTCAAATGTTGAGGGCGCAGGATTTTTTCATGAAATGGGTAGGAGGATGGTCGGTATACCCCAAGATCAGGAACTGGGTGATGACCGAATGGGGCCCACTCTTTGAAGGGAAAACCCTGCCGAACATGTTCTTTTTTATCATAGCAAATACAGATTTGGAGAAAACCATAATCATGTTTAACAGACCATTCATGATGGGAGGGATTGGCTTCTACATAAAATACTGGACTCCAAATTTCAACCCTAAACAGGCTTCCATTGAGGAAGTCCCAATCTAGATTTGACTCTATAACTTACCACATGAATACTGGCATGCCAACTTCTTCAAAATGATTGGAGACAGACTGGGAAAATTCATTAAAGTTAATGAAGTGGTGGAAAAAATGGATTTTTGCATGTACGCTAAGATATGCATCCTGTGGAAACCTCGTCCACTCCTGCCGCACACGGTGGAAGTCCGCACAGCGAAAGGATACTAGTCGAAAGAAATAGAGGTGGAAGAAACCCTAGAAAAATGCAAAGAATGGGGGCACAAGGCAAAAAGAGTGTTTAGTTAGGCAGAAAGAGAAGGGTAAATAAGTTAATACTCTCAAGAATATCTTGGCTCACCTTATTCTGAATCCAGAAAATCCATCTGAGCCTTTCTTCGATAAGCCACAAGAGGTCCACATTCCTGCATCATCTGAAGGGGCCCAAGTGGAAAAAGTATTTGCAACGGTTAGCCAGGGGGAGGTAAATGAGGCTAGTGAGCCCCTTGGGGTGGAGATGGGGACAACCCTACTAGAGTCGGGCTCATTTACCATTGAAGATGAGAATGCCCAACTAGTAAGCCTCTCACCAATGTCAAACTGGGACATTGAACCAATGATGGAGAAGGGTAATCCCTTGGAGAACGAGGCACTCAATATCAGACATGGGGAACTTTGTGATGGTTTCAAGGACATACACATGTCCCCATCAAAATAGGGTTTTGGAAGCCTGGATTCAGATACAAAGACCATGCTCAGTGATGCTCAATCTGAAGACCTACTGATACTCAAGGAGGAAGTTGAAATCAAGGAGCCCTGTATGATCAAGCAAACAAAGTCACAAAGGACAAAAGCCAATATAGGAAGCCAGAAAGCAAGGGGAAGGAAATCAAACCAGTAGTTACTAGTAGATGCAGGAAACACTAAGGGGAAAACTAAGCTTCGATCCAGAAGGGACCTTTTCCCTTCTGGACATCCATGAAGTTCCTTACCTGGAATGTCAGGGGCTGCAATGCCCCTAACAAGAGGCGTTTGATTAAAAAAGGGTTTGATCAAGCACAACCAGATTTAGTATGTATCCAGGAGACTAAGTTAGATAGTGAAAGTGCAGCAAAGGTGTTTGGAGTAAGACAGAAGTGGTCAGGTTCTTTTGTTGATGCGGTTGGGGCCTTTGGAGGCTTGGGGATCATTTGGAATCCCAGATTGGTAAAGGTGGAAGCTGTCACCAAGGAAAGATACTGGCAACTGGCCAAGGTGAGTTCCTTTATGGTTAATGTCTCAATTTTTTTGTTCAATGTTTATGGTACGACCAAATTAGAGGATAAATGTCAGGTCTGGGATGAAATTGCACTAGCCCTTAATGGCCTAGGGCAGCAAGTGGAAATCATTGCTGGGGATTTTAATGCTACTCTAGTGCACTCGGATAAGAGGGGAGGTAGAGGTAGACTCAGTAGGGTTCAGACCAACTTCCAAAATTTTGTAGTGAATAATGGTCTGTGGGAAGTGACTGCAAGTGGAGGGAACTATACATGGACTAACAGGTGAGCCAGGTTCTCTAACATAGTGGAAAAGTTGGATCAATTTTTCCTGGTATGAAATTGGAATGTTCTTCCCTTTGTATTTGAGGCTCAAATCTTGGGATTGTCTGGATCAGACCATTTCCCGGTTTCATAAGGATGGCACACCTCCTAGGAACCCTTTCAAGATGGAGAAAATGTGGCTGAGAGAGCCAGGCTTCAAGGATTTGGTCATGCACTGGTGGGCTTTGACACCTTCTGAAGATGGGAACTTGGCTTTTAAATTCTAGAAGAAACTAGGGTTTATTAAGCAGCAAATGAAAATGTGGAACATGACACACTTTGGAGATATCTTTGCAGAAAAACTTACCTTAGAGGGATAGATGGAGGCCTTAAATTGCAAAGTACTAGATGAAGGTATAGATGAAGTTGATTTCCTCACTGAAAAATATCTTCTATGTAGATACAGTGAAATACTATAGCGTGAGGAAGTTTTTTGGAAATAGAAATCGTGGGAAAGCTGGCTCAAAGCAAGGGACAGAAACACAAAGTTCTTCCACGGTTCGGTTAAAATTAAAAGGAGTGTGAATAGAGTCGTGGCCATCAAAGCAGCAAATGGAAACATGACAGAGGTTAGTGAAGAGATCAATAGAGAGGCGGTCGACTTCTTTTCCAACCTATGGGGGGAGGAAGGGGTCAACAATGATCAGGCCCAAAGAGAACTTCTCCAACTCATTCTGAGTTTGGTTAAGCCAGAGGACAATTAGAAACTCACTGCCACAATGAAGATATCCTAACTAAAGGTAGAGGTATTTGGTATGGGAGGGGATAGGGCTCCGGGGCCTGACAAATTCCAAGCTTTCTTCTACCAAAACTTCTGGGAGATGCTTGGGTCAAAACTGCTAGCGGTGGTCAATGAATCAAGCTCAAAAGGTTTCATTCTCAAGGACTTCAATAATACAATGGTAACCTTAATCCATAAGATTGAAAACTCCAGTACCTTTGAGGATTTTTGTCCCATCTCTCTCTACAACATGATCTATAAAATAATCACCAAGGTTGCAGCAAACCACCTTAAGAAAGTTTTAGAGAGACTGATATCTTGGGAGCAGAGTGGTTTCACTCCCAATAGGAACATTATGGATGGAATCATAATCGCCCACGAAGTGATCCATTTGGCTAGAGATAGTGGACAGTGACATATGATACTAAAACTAGATATTAAAAAGGTGTATGACCAAGTGGATAGAGGTTTCCTCATTGAGATTCTAAGGAGATTTGGGTTTGATGAAACTTGGGTCCAGTGGATTAAAGGAATGATAGGATCTTATAGAGCCTCAATCTTAATTAATGACAGCCCCCAAGGTTTCTTTGAAACAACATGGGGAATCCGTCAAGGCGACCTAATCTCACCCTTCCTTTTTATTATTTTGGATGAATGGCTTGGGAGAGCTATTTCAAGGAAAAAACACAGGGCATGTGGAAAGGCATTGAGATTGCGCGTGGAATGGAAGTCATATCACATTCACAGTTTGCGAACAACACCTACCTTTTCGGGGTAGCTTCAATGCAGGAAGCCATGGTCATAAAAAAGGTCTTAGATTCCTACAGTCTAGCATCAGGACAATATGTGAACTGGCATAAATCCGCAGTGTTCTTCTTTGGGACAGAGGCTGGCACACAGAAAGATATTGCAAGAGCGCTGAGAGTTAAGATTGGCAGACTTCATGGGAAATTTCTGGGCACCCCTCTCTTCACTAGGGCAGATAAAATAGAAATATGGTCTGACTTGGTTGATATATGTCATGCTAAGATGGACAGGTGGAAGAGTAAGTGGCCCATGTTGGCGGGGTGCATCCTCTTTCTTAAAACAGCAATCTCAGCAATGCCCATCTTCCCAATGGCTTGCTTCAGGATCTCATCCAAAACTATTAAATGCATACAAAAAAAAATGGAAATTCCTTTGGAATGATGCAAATGAGTAGGATAAAATTCCCTTAATGGCCTAGGATAGAGTCTATAAAAAAAGAGGCGGGGGATGCATTGGAATTAGGAATTGGAAACTGATTAACGAAGCGATGGGGGCTAAATTGGTTTGGCAAATGTATCGTAAACTGGAGCAGAGAGGGTGAAAGTGTTACAAGAAAAATATCTGGATTGCGAGGACCAAACAAGAATCCTTACTATCAATAAACCCCCAGAGGCTCAGCACTGTGGAACTTTCTGTTGAGTTGTACACCAGTAATTACGGACCACCTATCTTGGCAAATTGGGGATGGTGGGAAAGCATACTTTTAGCAGGAATCCTGGGATGGGCAGCCGGCTTTGGGTAATGGTGTATCACCCCAGATCATATTGGCTACTGAACAAGCTTGTGGTACAAAGGTAAGAGATTTTTTAGATCTAACTTCTTTTGTCCTGGGTCAGGAACTTAGATGGAAGGAGCTCTAGAGCTGGGACTTTCGGTGGAACATCAAGAGACCTTGAAGGATATTATGAATAGTAGAGTGGTCATAGCTTCAGAGGATCTGGATGAATTGGTTTGGGCAGGCGCTAAAAGTGGCCAGTACTCGGTTAAAATTGGCCATACTTTTCTTGAAGATGAGAGCCAAAGAGTGGAGTGGGAAGAAAATATTTGCTGGAGGAAAGACTGTCTACCTAAAGCAGCGGATTTCACTTGGTTGGCAGGGAAAGGGAGAGCACTCGCTGGGGATCGGTTAAGCTATTTAGGATTTTTTAGGCCCTTCAAGTGTGTCATGTGCAAAAAAGTAGAGGAGATAGTGGACCATCTATTCCTAACCTGTGAATTTGCACAAAAGGTGTGGACATTTGGCCTAGGGAAACTGAACTGGCAAGGACCCATACCTGACAAACTGGGTGGGTGGCTTACCTCATGGCTAGACCCAAAAGGCATGTCCTCACTAGCTGCAATATTGCATGTCCTCCCATCTAGTACACTGTGGCTGATTTGGAACGAGCAGAACAAGAGAATTTTCATAGATAAAGCTAAAATAGTTGAGAGATTTCTTGCAAGTTTTGAAATAGCAGTCTCAGAATTGGTGTCCAATGCGGCAGCAAAAACCAATGTCAGGAAGGCCCCCTTCACTAAAGCTGACATGTTAGTGTAGTGCCAATGGTCGTGGGTGAAGTATAGACCCATTAATGGGAGTGTGAGGGTTCAACCTCTTTCCAAGGAAGAAGGAGAGTATAGAAATAATTGGAAACCACCATCCCCCAGATAGATTAAGATTAATTTTGATGGTGCCTCACGAGGAAATCCTGGCACTTCTAGAATTGGATATATAGCTCAGAATAACAAGGGGGACATTATGGCCCTAGGTGCTAAAAGGTTACAAAATGGTACAAATAATGAGGCAGAATGCCTAGCTGCAGTTGAAGTTGTCCTCATGGCGAGAAAACTCTAGTTTAGGAAAGTTCATATGGAAGGTGACTCCCTCTTGGTCATAAATGGAATTAATAAGGGTCAAATGGACACATGGTACCTGAATAAGCATATCAAAAGGCTTAGGAGCATGCTGGTAGAGTTCAAAGATTTCCAAACTTCACATGTGCCAAGAGTGGCAAACAATTTGGCTGATAAACTCTCAAATGTGGGAGCAGACGGATCTCTTGAGGATAAATTCAAAATCTTCGAGGACTTCATGAATAATGAATAATCTTAGGAAATATGTATGGGTGCAATCATTTTCAAGGCTACTCTCCCAAAATCTGAGCATACAAAGTCACACCACCATACTACGTGGCAGGTCTTCAAGAAACTAAGCCTCGAATGCTTCCATGGGATGAGTGCAAGGGTGTAATTAATAGAAATCCCCAACCTGAGATCTCATGGTAAGTGAAGGTCGAGATTGTACTTGAGGGAGTTAAGAGCAATGATGATTTTCTCGACAAGTTGATGGAAACATCATCTATTCTAGAGGCTTCGAAGGCAAGTAAAAGACTCTGGTGACATCAGCAAGGTTGCATCCTTTGAGTCGGAGTGGAAATATCAGAGCTATGGAGGTGAATTTATCTCTGTCAACTAATGGGAAAATTCCCGCATTTGATACTCCCATCAATTTGAATAGGGTGAGCCATATCTTCACAGCAGAGGGAGATAACTTTTGGGAAGCCATCAAAGAAATCCTTGGAGAACATTTTCTGCGGAAAGGGTGGCGGCCAAGAACAAATCTGGATATCTCATCCTTGTTTGTGGCTCTCACTCTGATGGTTTCAGAATCAACGGCAGAAGTGAGGAGTGTTATGAGGAAATGCATGGTTGTGAAGTGGGTTGGCGGTGTGGAGGAAATCATTGAGTGTGCAGAGGTTGGTCTGAGGCTGCGAATGGGTGATGGGCCTTTCTGAATGGTGGGAAGAGGGAGTCATGGGCTACAACCGCTCGTTGTCTAGTCGATGGCTAGCCCAGAAGACGTCCATCTAGCACATGCATTAGGTGGGTGGAAGGAACTTCTAATGATGCTAGAGAAGAATAGGGTGGAATTGGAAAAGGTAGAGGCTGAACTCAGCCCGAAAAATGAAGGGAACGCCCATAAAGTCCTCTGCAGCCCTAGACAAAGATGGAAAACCACTGGTCTGAAGGAAACTACCAGTCACTAGGCAGGGAGCAAGGGCCTCTGCAGCTAGGCAGGCTAGAGCATAATCAAAACTGGCCATTGGCCCGAGTGGAGGTGGTGGCGACAACACCCGAGTCGGGGCACTTGTGGACAAGTGGGGAGCTTTTGTGAACTTTACCAAAGGAGATGTTGCAAAGTGATTCCCATAGTCAAACCTTAGGAGGTTTTTTTGGTTTGATCATCATTGTATGTTGACGTCTGTTAATAGAGGTCTTTCTGCTTTAGTACTTACCTTTTCATATCTATCCATAGTAATTAAGCTTCGGAGTCAGGTCTATTTTTTTCATTTTGGAAAGGAATGCCTTTGATGGCCAATATGTAACCTGTTTTTCTAAATCAATATAAAATCAAATATTACCAATAAAAAAAAAAAGATCGGGAACAAACAAAGTTTATGTGGTCAATAATTGAAGAGCTTTGTATACACTGAGTAATAGTAAATACCGACTAAATATAGTGTATACTGAGCACAGTGTTAACTAAGCTAGGGATCACCGACACATCACCTTATTGACCAAGTAAATCAAATTGAAGGTCAAATAAAATGATGAGCTGGAAAATTGATGATTCTGTGGTAATTGATCATATTTGTTATGAAGATCAAACGACTATGAAAATTCAAGGATGATCGAACGAAGAATATTGAAACATGTTTTTGACACAACTGTCAAGGAAGTTTTAAGTGGCAAAATCAACGATGGAGATTAAGTGGAAAAATCTAAAGGATGGAAATTAAATGAGTTATGATGTCTATATAAGAGACAAGAGATTCATTATGAATCATACATGATACAATGATGATATGATGCACACACATGAAAAATTCATGCATGACTGATCAAACTGGTTGAAGACAAAACCGAGCAATTCTGTAGACAACACCGAGCGACAGAGGAAAGAACATTTACCGAGAAAAATAGAGTATGAATAATTAGAAGAACTGAAGTGAACAAATTGATCAGAGGTATTATGTACTTAGCATAGATCTGAAAATCTGAAAATATATTTGTATTTGAATCAGATCATTATTGTATCAATTTAACCATTGTTACAAATAAATCTCTTAATCGAGTAGGACTTTACAGTCTTTATTATGACATTCAAATGAATGTTGAGTGTTTTCTTGTTGAACCCATAGTGAATGATTGGTCAAGGGAGAACTGTTAGTGATAAATCCTCTAACCAGATCACATTTAACAGTGTCCATTGTAACCTTTAACAGGGTTGGATCTTAACAGAGCTCACTTTAGAAGAGTTAAACATTTTGGGTTTTCGATCCCAGGTGGTTTTTCCCTTACCAAGGTTTCCACGTTAAAATATATGTGTTAATGTGTATGATTGTTTTGGATTGTTATTTTACTTTACACATTACTTTATCTGCATTGACCGATAATCACAGTAATTGTTTTACTGCTACTTGGTAGATGAGTATACGACTTGATAGATGAGTATTTAACTAAGTTGATTATATGTTTGAAATTTTTGTTATATACATCTGAGAAAATTTGGGACCATGGGATAAATGGATCTAACTAATTCACCCCCCTCTCAATTATCTAACAATTGGTATCAGAGCATAGAGTGCTTATAAGGAAAGTTTTAGAGGACTTAAGCTAAAGATCACAAGATGTATAAGAGAGATGCACCTAAGCTGAACAAGGAGAACTTCTCAACATGGAAGAGAAAAATGAGACTATATTTGTTATGGATTGGAGATGACATAATGCTAAACCTAGATACTGAATTCATCCTACATACTGGACCTTTGATTGTTAATTAGATGAGAGAGAAACATGAACATAATAATATGATGGTAGAACTTGATTCTCACTAACTGATGTTGAATTTGAGGATATCAAGACATGTACATCAACAAAGCAGATGTGGGACAAGCTTACACTAGTTTACAGAGGAGATGCAAATGTGCAAAGAGATAAAGTTGAAAGTCTCCGAGGGAAATTTGATAACATGAGAATGAAAGAAGGAGAAAACATAACACAATACAACAACTGAATCAAGGAGGTTGTGAATACTATTTGTGGAGCAAGTGGAGTTATTATTGAAGGCACTATTGTGAGTAAGATTCTTAGAACTTTGTTGCCTATTTATTCTATTAGAGTCTCTATAATACATGAAATGAGAACAACACCTAGAAACAATATTACAATTGACAGCCTAGTTGGTAGTCTGATTTCATTTGAGCCGAACAATTTTGACAACAGTGTTGTTCCTACTGTTGAATCTGCATTTATGTCCTCTCTGAAAATTAGTAAATCTGGTAACAAACACATGATAAGAAATGACAATGACAGTGACAATGACGATAAAGAACTTGATGAACTTAAAGCATTAATGGCTAGAAGAGTGCACAAAGGTAAAGGAATGTATAAAGGTAAACTACCCTTTATATGCTTTAATTATAAAGAAATTAGACACTTTGCTGCCAGATGCCCAAACAGAAAAAGTGATGAAAGGAATGAAAGATCTAATGACAGAAAGGATGATCGAGAATATATAAGCAATCGACAATATGATAGAAGGAGTAACTAAGATTAAAAAGACAAAGGAAAGAAGGCATATTACATTGTTGAAGATGAAGATAAAGACACCAACACCACATTGATGAAGACATTGAGATAGTATTTGTAGCTTTGAAAGAAGATTCAAAAGAAGATGAAAGGTATGTTGAAACAATACTTATTTCTAAAGTTATCAAGCATGACATTTGGGTTATTGATAGTGGCTGCACACATCACATGACTGGAGATAAAGAAAAATTTGAATTTATTGAGCATTATAATGGTGTATCTGTTAGAATGGGAAATGATACACCCTTTCAAGTGAAAGGAAAAGGTACTATATTGCTTAACAATAATATCAAATGTGAAAATGCATATTAGGTGAAAGGACTTAATTATAATATGTTGAGTATTTCACAGTTGAATAACACAGGTCACCGAGTTGCATTTGAAAATAGGAAAGATTGAATCTATGATGAAACATGAAAGTTGATTGACACTCCAGAACAATCAAAAGGTAATCTATTGTATCTTGACATTGCTGAAACTACTTGTTTGATGGCTAAGAATGAAGATGTATGGTTGTGGCATAAGATTTTATGTCATGTAAATTTTGACAACATGGTAAAGATCAGTAAGAAAAGAAAAGTAAGAGGCTTACCGAGCTTATCTAAACCTGACCATGTTATGTGCAAGAATTGTCAAATGGGAAAAATGTCAAGATCTAGTTTTAAGAGCAAAAATTTCTCTTCTAATGATATTTTGGAGTTAGTTCATACAGACCTATGTGGACCATTGAGAACACAGAGTTATTATGGTGACAGATACTTTATTTTATTTTTTGATGACTACTCTATAATGATGATTGTTATGTTCTTAAAAGAAAAATCTGAAGCATTTAAGATGTTCAAATGGTACAAAGCTAAAGTGGAAAAAGAAAGTGGTAAAGAACTAAAATGTTTAAGATCTGACAGAGGAGGTGAATTTATTTCTGATGATTTCACTAACTTTTGTAATGAGTATGGAATTAAGAGACAAGTCTCTGCACCGAGAACACCACAACAAAATGAGATTGTTGAAAGGAGAAATAGATCAATTGTGGATTGTGCTAGGACACCGATGATTGAAAAGAATGTTGCACAAGTATACTAGAGGGAAGTTGTTAGTACTGTTGTATACACATTGAACTAAGTACAACTGAAGAAAGATACAAACAAGATACCTTATGAATTATGGTATGGTTATACACCTAATGTGAGTTACTTTGGAAATTCTGGAAGTCGGTGCTATATTATGAAAGATGGTAGAAATAGAAAATTTGACTCAAAAGGTGATGAAGGAATATTTCTAAGATATTCTACTAAGAGGAAAGCTTATAAATGTTTGAACAAGTCTTCTAACAAGATCATTGAAAGTGTGAATGTAAGAGTTGATGAATTTGCTGAGAAGAATGATGAGGAAAGAAAAACAGAACCAGAAGACTATAGTAGATTTGTTTACATTGAATAAACTGACACTTTTCTCAAGCAAATACCTAGTGTTAACAAGCAACAAGGTAATGTTACTGAGCATTAGGATGTGCCAACCAAGAATTGGGAAGATGTTGCAACTGGAGATCGTGATCATATACCAATTGGAGAACACAATGAAGAACAAAAAACTAAACCTATACTTGCAAAATATGTAAGAATACATCATCCATAAAATTAGATTATTGGAGATAAGAGAGCTTGTTAGGATTGGATAATACTGAGAGGGGTGTGAATCAATATTACTGTACTTCATTAAATTCTTCAACCAATTAAACATTAACCATAAGCTTTTAGAAATGAAAAGAACATAAGAAAATATCACATAACTCATAACACCATTATTTTTTGTCGAGGAAACCCTGGCCAAGGGAAAACCCCGATGGGGATGATACACACAAGCATGCACTAAAGTATAGTGCCCCTATTAGAAGACCTAGCCCTATTAGGAGTTGAATATTACATAGTACATTTCCCTGTTAAAGGAATTTCAACCATGTTAAAGGTTCACAACACCCTGTTAGGGGCCAACTGAGCATACAACTCTACAATAAAATCTTGTTACAAAATGTTCTCAGTAAAGAATAATAACAAGCATCTCTAATGCTTAGATAGTTCTTGTTTATATCTCATCAATGATCTCTCTCATCCTATGCTCTGACATTTGTGTCTATATCATCTCATCAATCCATATCACTCTTTACTCAAAAAGATCTTACATATATATCTTTCTCCTTCACCAAGTCGGCTCTCAATGCAAATATTACATAGTCGGCTCTCAATACAAAATAAATTTAATAAAGTAAATATTAAATGCATAGTCGGCACTCTTACATAGTCAAAGTATAGGTTATCATCAATCATTATCCAACTCCAATTGTCAGGAGTCCACATCATACTCCCTTAATCATTGTTACTGTCCAACTGTTGTGTATCATTGTTCTGTTGTAGTCTGTTTGTCTTGAATTCTCTCTAACTCGCTATAAACATTACAAAAAAAAAATTGATCTTAGATGGAGGTCACACATACCCCATACTCTCTTCCTCTAATCTCTCATGTCATAACTCATCGATCTCGATCTTCGATACCCAAAATACTTTTGTATCTCTACTTTTGTACTTAGTCGATTTCTAAGTTAGCAAAACTTAACTTTATAGGAATCAATCTGTAAACCAGATGTGTTTCCATAAATGACAACCAAAAAGTGAATAACTTTACCCAAAATTGATCACTTTCCAACAATCTCTCTCTTTGACATTGATGGCAACACTAACAAATAAATGACTAAGTATTCCAACAAAACAAAACTGTCTCCTTTGTTTTCTCTCCTTCCTTATTACTTCCTTATTATCTCTTCTCCCATTCATTCTTATCTCTTCTCCCATTAATTTTTCTTTTCTTCTCCCCCTTTGACAACAATGACAAAGGTGCATTCAAAATAATAGGATTAGTGCTTGCTCACCAGTTTCAGAATATCTTGAAAGGAATTTACCAAGATCTTCACTTTTGTACTCCATGTTTTAAACAATATTTGACTAACATGAATTATTCCATTCAATGCAAATGATGCGATTTCTTCTTCTTTCACCTCTGTAGGCATAGAATTATTCAATGACTCTGTAACTTTCTCTAAGTCTGATAGATGTGCCTCAAGTATGGATAGCTTAGGAGTGATTAAACTCTTCAGCAAATTGAATCTTGTTAATGCTCTCCCTTTCTCAATATCCAATACACTGAGTTTCACCAAAATTCTTGTTACTTCCTTGTCTAACTCCTTTATAGATTGTGAAGAGGTTTCACAACTGTCCATCATATTGGTCAAGGTTTCCCTCTCCTTGGCAATAATGTCTTCAGCGTTCTGAACATGCCTAATAGGATTCATACAGTAACTAAACAGTTTCCTTCCATATGCAATGCAACTCTTTGCATTTGTCAAAAAAAATTTCAGAATGCCTAAGTCCCATGCAATGGACTTTTCAAACTTCATAAAGTTTTTTCTCTGAATAGTTCTTTTCTACCTTCTCTTCTGCAATCTTTATCAAATTCTCATAATATCCATCAAATTCATCGAGTGTTATCTTTAGATTTTCAATGTCATCTATGTGCTGGAAATCAATAGGTACTAGAAGCAATTTTTTCATAGTATCAATTGCCCTAGTAATTACTTTAGCCTTTTTATCACCTTTCTATTTTCATCTTTCAATGACTTTAGTTAATGCAGTAAAAGCTAATTTTACTGGCTCATCTTCATCCATGTATTCAACATTAACATCTGTTGTTTTATCTTTGCTTTCCAACAACGAGATGGAGGATGTGTTTACCTTTTTCTATTCATCCTCTTTATGTTCTTCTTTTTTCTCTTCTACTTCTTTCTACTCTTCCTTCTGCTCTTCTTCCTCTTTCTGCTCTACTTCATCTGCAATAGTGTTGTCCACATTCCCTGCAAATGGGTCATTTTCATCATGTGATGTATCAAGTGTCACAAGCACACCAGAAACATAGAAACCTAGTTGTGAATCAGCTTCGTTCTTCTCAGCATTTGCCTCACCTATCTTTGAGCTTTCTCCCATTCCCAATGGTGTAGGCAAAGTGGTTTTAGGAGGTGGAGGCTTTCCAGGAGTAGTGTTCATCAATATTTTCTCCAATGCCTTCTAAGTTTCCTCAGTGACTTCATCATATTTTCTTGCCATGATTTTCAGCAGTCTTTCCTTATTCCTCAATAAAGGTTTCAATTCCTTGAATATTCTCTCTCTTTATTGTAAAGATATTACACGCAACATGTTGTCAATTTCCTGATTCCTGATTGTTTCATCTTTAATTTGAGCTAATTGTTTCCTTGTCTCTAATCTCCCATAAATTTCTTCAAGTATGCTGCCCTTAATTTCCAATAGAGTTTTTCTAAAAACAAGTAGGTGATTAACTACAACATCTTCAAATTTATGTTTGTCAGTCTCATCATACCTATCATAGTATTTGTCAATTGAAACTAGTTTCCCTTGTTCTATAGTTCTCTTCTCTATCATCTTCAAGTCAGGCTTCCATACTTGATTACTCTTCTCAGGTTTCTTCTCTTCTCTCACTGTGCTTGGTTCCATAGATGATGTTTGCTTGCTAGATCTGGTGTTTACTCTAGGAGTAATGTTTTCAGTTGGTGATGTCTTTTGTGATGGAGGAGGTGGACTGTCTACCATTAGTACTTTGGGAGTGGGAAGGGCTATAATACTAGCACTTGCCAAACCAGAAGATCACTTTGCCATTTTCTTTTTCACTTCTTTCAACTCTTCTTCTGTCAATCCTGCCTTAACACCACATTCATGTATAATGTTATCAATTTTCCTTTTCCTCAGACCTCTAGTCTGTTCCTCTCTTACCTTGGCTGATTTCTCCTCATATGTACTGATAGAAAGACTCCTAGTAACCTCCTGAGTTTTCTTGAAACTCTTCTTAGGCCTCTCTTAGGACCTCTAGGGTTTCCTCAATCCACCCTCTATCACTTGGAAGATTCAATCCTTCCCTCCAACCAAGAATCTTCCTATCTTGTTAAGGTCACAATTCTTGTGTTCTACAAGAACTCTTCACATCTACACCTTCCAAGACCTAACCGTGAAATTGAGTTCCAAGAGGTCGAGGGCTTTGTTTCACTACAATCTTGGATTGCAACATGGGTTTTAAGACTCCAAGTTGAGCCACTTCTCCATCGAGTTCTAGTTTCCTATCTTTAAGGCCTTGTAGCCTTTTTCACTAATTAGGCCTCCTAAAATGTAGGACAACACTTTTTCAGTGCAAAAATCTCAAAGGACGCCCAAATATATTGTGGTATTCTTCAAGTAAAGAAAAAAATCACAAGGATTTTCTAGGTCTCAGAGTCCAGTACTATCCGTACACCTGGTTTCTTGAATATGGCCTCTTTCTTGTTTTTGGACCAGTTTTAGGTCTTTGGCTTCAAAACTTGGCAAGTTGATGTCTTGGGAACTCCTCCACATTGCTGAGTACCTGCATAACATCATTCATTACATTCATGGCCCTTTTGGCTCATGCAAACAACCCCCTGCACTTTTAAGCTAATTGTTACTTGCTTTTCCTAACCAGGCTATTCATCTAGCTCGCTTAGGGAAAGTTCTTAAAAATACTTGCATGCATTTTCAGAGCTCCTCCTTCCAAATTCTCAAAGCTCCATGGACCTAGTATCCATTCCCAAGTGGTCATACAGAACCAATGGTGGGAAGTGGAGTTAGGTCCACATCTTTGCTCCTCACTCAAAACTAGACAACAAGCTGTCTGAAACAAAAGAATTTACAACCTACAAAAGAAAAGTAATTACAAATCAAACTAGCTAATGGAAACACTTCACAACATGCCCAAAAATGGCACCAAATGATCACAGTCTATAAACTAATCCATGCACAACAAAAAAACACAAAAACTCTTCAAATCTGTTGTTCTATCATAAAAAGCTCTTGGCTCCAAAGTTCAAAATCCGTACAAATGACTTCCTCCTACCAAATTAGGGTTTTTCCACCTTATATCCTCACTACACATGTGCCTAACTCCTTGGATGGGTTCAACTCCAACTCAAACTTTGAAACCCTCCAAACAACAAAATGTTGTCAGCAACTTTTCAAAAGTTGCTAATGTTGCATAGCAACATTTTACATCTTTTACAATATTTGCATTTTTCAAGTGTTTAGACACTAATCTAATATATCTAACCTTAGTTAGACCACCTAGGATATCCAAGGAACCTAAGTACATGCATGACATCACCCTATCATTTGATGACATCATCAAGTATAGTTCACTTAATTGAGCCAAAAAGAGCTATTTGACCAAACAGAAGCATAAAATGAAAACTATCTAAATCACTCTTGGTCCAAATGACCTTATGTATTTACATTTCCCTACAAGAGGGTCTTTCACACACTTACACACCCAAGATAACATGAGACCACCAAACATGCTGGCTTCTCAAGGGTGCTCCTGCACCATACTACCAAAGGTTAAGAGCTTATGTCACCTCTGGGGATAGGAGCTTAGGATCAACTCCCTATTTCTTAAATTCATTCTCAGCTACCCAAGTAGCCTCAGTGTCTGACTTGCCTTCCCACTGAATGAGATGTTCCATGTATGTTCCTTGCCTGGTCTTTTTCTTCACCCAAGAGTCCAAAATCTTCACTACTATTAGTGTTGGTGCAGGGGTAATCTGAACATTTTCTACTATTGCTTTACTAGCTGACAGTAACCCAGCATCTGCTAGTGTAGGTCCTTTATACTAGACTAAATCCTACACATTGAAAACATGAGACATTGCCAAATCTGATGGCAAGTCTAGTTTATAGGCATTGTGCCCATATTTTGCAAGAATCTTGCAAGGACCAATCCTCCTCATTTGGAGTTTGGTGGGGACCCCCTTCTGCAACCTAGACTTGTTGAGATACACCATCACAAGATCACCCACAAGAAACTAAAGATCCCTTCTTCCTTCATCAACTTTGGTTTTTAACTTTTGTGTAGCCTCTTGGAGCTGCTTCTTCACTTGATCATGAACTTCCTTCATGGATTGAGCAAAATATCCTACATATGCACTCCTTCCTTCTGCATTTTCCAAGTTTCAAAGGGGCTTTTGCCTGTTGTCCTATTTGCACTGTCATTGTAGGCATATTCAACATGTGGTAACATCTGATCCCACATCACTCCATACTCCTTTGTCAAGCACCTAAGGAGATTTCCTAGCACTCTATTGATCACTTCATTCTGACCATTTGTTTGGGGATGGTAGGCTAACCCAAATGATAGATTGGTTCCCAACCTTGACCGCAAGGTCTTCCAAAAATGACCCATGAATTTGACATCTCTGTCAGATACTATGTTGATGGGTAAACCATGAATCCTTATCACTTCTCTAAAGAACAAATGAGCAATATGACTAGCATCATGGGTGGTTTTGCAAGCAATGAAATGACTCATCTTGCCAAACCTATCTACCACCACAAATATACTATCTAAACCAGTCTTAGTTCTAGGCAGCCCAACAATAAAATCCATACTGATACATTCCCAAGGCCTATTAGGAATGGGAAAGGGCTGATACAAACCTGCATTAGATGAGATACCCTTAGCTTTTTGGCAA
>MU224177.1:1986225-2005115 GCA_018584345.1 Thuja plicata
ATTTGTCCACTAAACAGTGGCACACCCTCCAAGGCTTTACCACTTAAGGCTTTGAGTGCCTTCAAGAAGGGTTCCTCTGGTAAGACTAGATCAGGGGTAGGTGCTTCTTCATCTAGGTCCCACTCCTCCTTAGCTTCTTTTTCCTCTTTCTGGTCTACCTTATCCTTGACTCTTTCAACCTTGTCCCAGACTTCATCCAAGAGTTGCTCCATTTGAGCCAATCTCTCTCTCAGCAACTTGTTATCCTCTTCTTGTTCTTCAAATTTCTTGGCCAATTTAGCATTGCTCACCATCCTGCTAGATGCACTAGATTCCTCACTTGAATCTATGGTCTGCAACATCCACTAGCTGCACTACTTCTTCTCCCAAATCTTGAACTTGGGCTCTGATACCACTCTAATAGGGAGACTCCTAGTAACCTCCTAAGTTTTCTTGAAACTCTTCTTAGGCCTCTCCTAAGACCTCTAGGGTTTCCTCAATCCACCCTCTATCACTTGGAAAGATTCAATCCTTCCCTCCAACCAAGAATCTTCCTATCTTGTTAAGGTCACAATTCTTGTGTTCTACAAGAACTCTTCACATCTACACCTTCCAAGCCCTAACCATGAAATTGAGTTGTAGGAGGTTGAGGGCTTCATTTCACTACAATATTGGATTGCAACATGGGTTTTAAGACTCCAAGTTGAGCCACTTCTCCATCGAGTTCTAGTTTCCTATCTTTAAGGCCTTGTAGCCTTTTTCACCAATTAGGCCTCCTAAAATGTAGAACAACACTTTTTCAGTGAAAAAATCTCAAAGGACCCCCAAATATCTTGTGTTAGTCTTCAAGTAAAGCAAAAACCCACAAGGATTTTCTAGGACTCAGGTTCCAGTACTATCCGTACATCTGGTTTCTTGAATATGGCATCTTTCTTGTTTTTGGACCAGTTTTAGGTCTTTGGCTTCAAAACTTGGCAAGTTGATGTCTTGGGAACTCCTCCACATTTCTGAGTACCTGCATAACATCATTCATTACATTCATGGCCCTTTTGGCTCATGCAAACAACCCCCTGCACTTTTAAGCTAACTGTTACTTACTTTTCCTAACCGGGCTATTCATCTAGCTCACCTAGGGCAAGTTCTTAAAAATACTTGCATGCATTTTCAGAGCTCCTCTTTCTAGATTCTCTAAGCTCCATGGACCTAGTCTAAATTCCAAATTGGTCATATACAACCAATGGTGGGAAGTGGATTTAGGTCCACATCTTTGCTCCTCACTCAAAACTGGACAACAAGATGTCTGAAACAAAAGAATTTACAACCTACAAAAGAAAAGTAATTACAAATCAAACTAGCTAATGGAAACACTTCACACCATGCCCAACAATGGCACCAAATGATCACAGTCTGTAAACTAATCCATGCACCACAAAAACAACATAAAAACTCTTCAAATCTGTTGTTCTGTCATAAAAAGCTCTTGGCTCCAAAGTTCAAAATCCGTACAAATGACTTCCTCCTACCAAATTAGGGTTTTTCCACCTTATATCCTCACTACACACGTGCCTAACTCCTTGGATGGGTTCAACTCCAACTCAAACTTCAAAACCCTCCAAACAACAAAATGTTGTCAGCAACTTTTCAAAAGTTGCTAATGTTGCATAGCAACATTTTACATCTTTTACAATATTTGCATTTTTCAAGTGTTTAGACACTAATCTAATATATCTAACCTTAGTTAGACCACCTAGGATATCCAAGGACCCTAAGTACATGCATGAAATCACCCTATCATTTGATGACATCGTCAAGTACAGTTCACTTAATTGAGCCAAAAAGAGCTATTTGACCAAACAAAAGCATAAAATGAAAACTATCTAAAACACTCTTTGCCCACATGACCTTATGTATTTACATTTCCCTACAAGAGGGTCTTTCACACACTTACACACCCAATATAACATGAGACCACCAAACATGTTGGCTTCTCAAGGGTGCTCCTGCACCATGTACCCCATCTTTCTTCTAATGTATCAATCTTAGATGCAAGAACATGTTCAACTTGCATGGTCAATACCCCTGAACTTACTTCATATCCCATTGGATAGCACCATTTATTTCTAGGAGTGACTACCTCAAAGATACACAATCATTTTCAACCATGAAACAGATTGTATCCTTGTATTTTTCAACAATGTCTTCATGTAATCTGTATCTAGTTTTCATTTGCCTCTAAAGGATTTTAATCATACCAAACAATTCCCCATCAAACCCTATTCTGTTCTATCTTTTGTAGCTCTGTGAAACCTGAATACCAGTAGGTATCCATTTTATCCAACCACTAGGGTGCATGCCAAGAAATTTGTGTTCAATGTGTATAAACATATACATCAATAGTGAGCCAAATCTGAAGGTCTTCGATCTGTCTCTCTTTATCAGTGTAACATTCTCCAGAAATTGTTGTGCCGATACTTTGGATAGGTTATATTTCACATTTTCTTTCACCATTCTCCATGAAATCATAATGAATCCTGTATATACCAAATTAGGTCTACTGTTGTAGTAGAATTTGTAGCCAAGTATCATAGAGATTAATCTCACATCTTGCTGAAAGATGTCATTTACTATCATCGCTCGCTTGTCCCATTTTGAGTGAGTTATGGTTTTGACTTCTTTCTTCACATGTTTTTCTACAACAGGAATGATGTCAGTGTTGTCCAGTCCAGTAATATCATGAATTAATTCACTATATATCTTCACAGGTTGCTCGCCTATCCAAATGAACTAATCATGTACTCTACTCAACAATATCTTGATCCATTCTATTTCATTGAATTCATACAAGTCCATAATTTTCATTATGCTCAACTGATCAATGTGTTTGTATTCATCTCTCATAATTCCTTTCTTAGTCATATATTCCATTTCAGTGGAAATCTCATCAGTCCCAAGTATATCATACTTATAATGAATGTATGCCCTAATATCTTCTACGTGTAACATGCCATAAGGGGTTTGAGAAAATGCTCCTTTGAGATCTTCTTCATAGGACTTGAATGGATGTTTCTTGAATTTATACCTAGGTTGATCTACAACATCATAAATAATGGGTGCATCCATAGCTAGATGATGTAAATACCTCAATTCCACTTAATTCTGAGTTTTTGCTTCAATCGATCACGCACGACAATTGTGGAATAGATTGAGTTCCTTTGCTCTCTGATCTCCTTAGGTTGCTCTTGTCAAATGGTAAGGAAATAGATCATAGTATGGTGCTTTATACAAGTTTAAGTTGGAAAGGTTTATTTCACTCAATATTGTCCAGTCGGTTGTATATCTCACGATCACAATATATGCATCGACTGATCTTGTGCTCTTAGATGTATACTGTATTATGTCAGCCATGTTCATACCTAAGCTCGCTTGAGCTCAATCCACAAAATTTAGGGTTAGATATATTCTAATATATGTATCCAATGCTCCCCCTAAGGTTGTGATCATCCAATTAGGTTGATTCAGCTTTTCTGCCATCAAACGAAGATCCAGTAGCATCGATTGTCTCTCCCTAAACTAGTGCCTCACTGGTTTCTTTGATCTTCCAAATTTTACCATTGTTGTTTTCTTCTGCTTCCTTGAAACAACTGTCAAAATCATTCTTCAAATCTGCAACACTCTTGCCAATATCACTTCCACTCTTCTATGAATTCATAGGAGGTGGTACTCTTCTATGATTTACTCCCTTATACCTGCAAAAATTTGCTATATGTCCTAGATTATTGCATTTGTAACATATAGGAGTTCTTCTTTCCCTATTTTCTTGCAGCTTACAATACTTCACAATGTGTCCAAGATTATGGCATTTATAGCATGTAGGTTCTCTTCCATTGTCTTGTTTATATCCATGTTGATTAGGTTTCCTGCATTCTCCTTTCTTGTGCCCATATCCATTACAATTAAAACAATAACCAGAAAAAGTTTTAAAAGGGGCATTACCTCTGCAGTCTCTCTTCATGTGTCCAAATTTGTTACAACCAAAGCATCTACCTTTGAAGGGTCTGGTATGCTCTCTAGATTCTTCAATAGGAGGTTTTTCAGCATCAATCTTCTCATCAGATTTATCTTCATGATTCTTTGAGCATTCAGCTTCATTGAAGCCAATACCAGTCATATCACTTTTAGGTTTCTATCTGTCTCTTTGTTCATCAATCAAATCACTGCTGGTGTGGAGTTTCTCAATGTGTTTCTTTGCCTCAACAAGTTCACCTTTTATGATTTGATTGTATTTCTCTTGTTCTTGTAGTTGTCAGCCCCATTCTTCATTTGATCTAATGCACTGTTTAGAGATTCTTCAACTTTCTTCTTAACATCCTTTTGTATCTAAATTTCTTTAGTCATAGCCTCATTCTCAAGTTTCAGGGTTTCATTTTCTTCTTTAAGTTGCTTTATCTGATTTGAATTATCTTCATCTGAATCCTCTTTTATTTGAACCATAAGATCTTGTCTTTGACTTTTGGAAAGTTCAAGTTGTTCCTTGAGTTTCTTTATAAATTTCTCAGCTCTTCGAATGTTGAATCTCAATTCTCTATTCGCTTCTTTTGCTTTGTCAAGATCTTCAAGTGCAGCATCAAAGTTCTCTTGCAAACTATCCAAATCTATTATGATCTTCCTTAAGTTGTTAGACTTTCTCTCCAAGGTCCAAAAGCTATGATACCAATTGTTAGGATTGGATAATACTTAGAGGGGGGTGAATCAGTATTACTGTACTTTATTAAATTCTTCAACCAATTAAACATTAACCATAAGCTTTCAGAAATGAAAAGAACATAAGCAAATAACACAAAACTCATAACACCATTATTTGTTGTCGAGGAAACCCTGTCCAAGGGAAAACCCCGGTGGGGATGGTACCCACAAGAATTCACTAAAGTATAGTGTCCCTATTAGGAGACCTAGCCTTGTTAGGAGCTAAATATTACATAGTACATTTCTCTGTTAAAGGAATTACAACCATGTTAAAGGTTCACAACACCCTGTTAGGGGCCAACTGAGCATACAGCTCTACAATAAAATTATGTTACAAAATGTTCTTAGTAAAGAACAATAACAAGCATCTCTAATGCTTAGATAGTTCCTATTTGTAGCTCATCAATGATCTCTGACATCCTCTGCTTTGACATTTTCATCTATATCATCTCATCAATCCATATCACTCTTTACTCAAAAAGATCTTACATATATATCTTTCTCTTTCACCAAGTCAGCTCTTAATGCAAATATTACATAGTCGGCTCTCAATACAAAATACATTTAATAAAGTAAATATTAAATACATAGTTAGTGCTCTTACATAGTCAAATTATAGGTTATCATCAACCATAATCCAACTCTAATGTCCAGGAGTCCACGCCATACTCCCTTAATCATCGCTACTATCCAATTGCTTTGTATCATTGTTCTGTTGTAGTCTGTTTATCTTCAATTCTCTCTAACTCATTGTAAACATTACCAAACCAAAATAGATCTTAGGTGGAGGTCACACATACCCCATACTATCTTCCTCTAAGCTTGCATGTCATAACTCATCGATCTCAATCTTTGATACCCAAAATACTTATGTATCTCTGCTTCTGTACTTAGTTGATTTTTGAGTTAGCAAAACTTAACTTTATAGGAATCGATCTGTAAACCAGATGTGTTGTCGTAAATGACAACCAAAAAGTGAATCATTTTACCCAAAATTGATCACTTTCCAAAAGAGATGACATGGTGACACAAAGTAAGTTGAATAACAACACATGTTTGATTTGTGAATTTTAACCTAAAACTTTTAAAGATGCGCTTGAAAATGAAGAATGGATTAATGCAATGAATGAAGAAATTGAGCAGATGCAGAAAAAAAAAACATGGAAATTAGTACTAAGACTGAGTGATAAGAATGTCATTGGAACCAAATGGATATTTAGAAACAAATTGAATGAGAATGGAGATGTAACCAGAAACAAGGCAAGACTAGTATGCAAAGGGTATTTTTGCACCCGTTGCTAGACTTGAAGGAGTTAGAATATTACTTGCTTATGTTGCATACAAAGGATTCAAAATATATCAAATAGACATTAAATCTATATTTCTGAATGGAATACTGGAAGAAGAGGTATACATTGAACAACTTGAAGGTTTTGTTGATCCTGCTCAGAAAAGCATGGTATGTAAGTTACGCAAATCATTATATGGACTGAAACAAGCATCGAGAGCATGGTATGAAAGACTACACTCCTATCTTATCAGTATTGAATTTTTAGAACAAGTGATAACAAAAATTTGTATTTGAAAAGAGGAAATGATGATAATACTCTTATTGCTGAAATTTTTGTTGACGATATTATATTTGGAGGAGATGATAACTTATGCAAATCATTCGTTGATGAAATGAGGAAATAATTTGAAATGTCAATGTTTGGAGAGATCAATTTTTTTCTTGGCTTGCAAATTTTACAACAGGCTGAAGGCATCTACATTACTCAATCCAAATACATCAAGGAAGTGTTGAAGACATTCAGAATGGAAGAATCAAAACTAGTCTATTATGATTTTTTGATCACTGCAAATGTAATAGCACTGCCTAGATTGTTTATGGTATGTGTTTTTCAAATGCAACAATATCTCTTTCATTTATATTGAGAAAGAGGCTAGGAGAGACATGTCCCTTCCTGGGACATGTCTATTCATTATAATATTATAATGTTTCATTAATCAATCATATATTAGAATAATATAAGTTTGCATATACACACACACACACACACAAATATAATATATTATTGTTAATCAATATCTAAGTATTATATGTGCTCTGAATGATCATATGACTGAAGCTAAAAACATTAACACTCCCTCTTAGTTAGGGAGGAAGATCAAACAAAATGTGTGGTGATCTCCCTTGTCAACACTTATGAGCCTCACCATAGCTACACAAAACATCAACACTCCCTCTTATCTAGAGAAGATAAAATCCATCAAGGTAAAAAATCCATTAATTTTGAAAAGAGAGGAGATATCACCTCATTGTGATATCAGGAGATATGGTATATGCAAGAGTTGTTAGTAATAACTGAGAGGGGGGGGGGTGAATTAGTGGCCTCAAAAATATTCCAATTAATCAACCCAAAAACTTAGTACCACAATATTAAGCCTCTAGTTATCTTCAGTCCTATAAGATGAATGCCTTAAAATTAATTTATCAAATTACTACTGCTCGGAATGCTTTTTTCAAACCTTATTTTGTATGTTTACCTAATAGCAATCTGTTAATTTACCAAAAAATAGTAAATTACTTAGAGTATACCGATCAATCCAGATTAGCTATGTGTAATGCAAAACACTAAAGTAATGACTCATAAACACATTGACACATGGATTTTAACATGGAAACCTTGTTAAGGGAAAAAACACTTGGGACCGGTAACCCAAAATTTTCAGTCTTTTGAAGTGAGCTCGGAGAAGAGCCAACCCTGTTAAAGGTTACAAACACACTATTAGGTGTTACCTTGTTAGAGGATTTAAAATTTTAGTCTGTCACTTGATATTGGGCATCTATATGCTACCTTCCTTGATCAAACACTCTCTTGGCCTGTCAATAGGTATCTGACATCTCATGCTATCTTCACGATCAAAATTTTTTATACTCCTTGGGATGTATCTCAATATAGAAAGGATCTTTAAATCCTGCTTGGTTAAGAGACTTTATGAATCAATGGTTAAACTGAAACAGTATGATTTGTTCACATATACAACTTATACTTGCAGATTTTCAGATCTATTGTAAGCTCATAAAACTAATTTGATCAATATATCTCTTTTAATACCTTTGCTCCACTTTTGTTATGCTTGGTGATGCTATGCTCTATTGCTCGATGTCCACAGAATTCTTTAGCTCTTTCCTCATCTTAATTGATCAAGACTGTATGAAGTTATTCTTCATCATTTTCTCTTTAGCATCCTCTTTCTCATTCAGTCCCCTTTATTCGAAATGAACTAAGTTGTCTCGTTATAGACGTTATATTACTATTGTTAGGTTCTTTATTTTCTTGATCTTGGCGTGATCCGCAATCTCAGCCAATCAGATTTAAATCAAAACTCCTATTTTATCTTGCAGAGATCTTGACAACTAGACAAAACATCTTTAAATTCTTTACACATCTCTGGCTTTATCTTGTCGATGAAAACAATGATAACTACTAGTTAAGTCTATATTTAGCTCTACCAGCTAGATATTTTTTCGTTTCTAAACTCAAGTTAATTTTGGTGTTTTAACTCTTTGATAGCTTTGGTCAATACTCCAGTTCTCCTCGGGCTTCTCCATCTGTTTACACTATGATTTTGGGCATCGGTTATGCTTGTGATTCTACTCATCGGTAATGCTCGTCAGTAATAATCGTCAGTGTTCTTGCTCGGGCATCACTGTGACTTGACTTTCAATGATCTTTGTCCATCGGGTTCCACTAGTCGTTGGTGTTTGAAGTCGCATGGTGAATGCTTGTCTTTTATGCATTACTGAAAGCATAATATTTATCTCTCTGATTCTCTATAGTCTTTGACACTTTGATTATAAGTAGGAGATATTTTTCCACAGCAAGTCAAATTGTGATATTGCTATCAGGATTCAACTGTGTAGTTTTTGAGTCAAACTCATTGACCCATAATTCATGAGTAGTGGTTCACATGAACCCATCTCTCATGAGAACGAATGGAACACTTAGCACTCATTGGATCTAGGTGATGCTCACAGAGGTGAATTATGGGTCAATGAGTTTGACTCAAAAACTACACAGTTGAATCCTGATAGCAATATCACAACTTTGATTATAACCGATTATATTATATCAAGTTGACATCAATGACAATATAATCCATTAACTGATTTAATGCCTTGCATTATCTTTCTGCATTTTGGTGATCAACTTAACATCTTCAAACATTCAATTAGTTACATGTCATCAATCTCTCCCTTTGCATTGATGGCAACATACTACATTATCATACTATACTATTACTGATACAATATGAAATATAACAGTTTCATCAAGCTTTCCTAATGTAACTATTACAAATGTCTGGTTTTCGATAAGCTCAAAAATAGCTTTGATTTGTTTCTTGCGGAATGGTTGTCTTCAATCTTCAATCCCTTCATTGGATAGATGTAGCATCTAATGTCTTTGTTCTGATATGTGCTCTGCCTTGATTGTTCCTCTACTTGATAATCTCTTTTTCCTTTGACAACAATCTCTCTCTTTGTATGAACTCTCTCCCTTTGTTAATTCTCTCCCTTGTATGGATATTTCATATGTAATCAATTTCTCTCCCTTTGAATATTTATTAACTCTTTCTTTTGATTCTTAGGATCTTTTCTTCATGGATAATGATATAGTCTTTTCTGATCAATGAGATAATCTCTCTATTATGATAATGAAATAATCTCTCCCTTTGACAACAATGCCAAACAAAAACTTTTTATATCATCTTCCTTCCCTTTATATAACATATTCCTTGAATTTCCCTATCCATCAACAATACAATGTCTCTGGTATTCGGTGCATACTTGTACCTTACTATGTACAGATGTACCTATTAATGTTCATCTCGGTATTTGCATCAACATGAATGATCGTCAGATTATGTATAGGATGATGCATACTCCCAGTCAGCTTATTGACCGATAAACAAGGGTTGGACCCCTAGTCTTTGTCTCAGGTACTCAAATGTATCTTTCGGTAATGGCTTGGTGAATATATCAGCTAATTTTTCCTTTGATTGAACATATTCTAGTATCACCTCCTTTTCTTGCACTTGTTCTCTCAGATAGTGATACTTTATAGCAATATGCTTAGTCTTAGCATGCATGACTGGATACCAATTGTTAGTAATAACTGAGAGGGGGGGGGGATGAATTAGTGGCCTAAAAAATATTCCAATTAATCAACCCAAAAAATTAGTACCACGATATTAAGCCTCTATTTGTCTTCAGTCCTATAAGATGAATGCCTTCAAATAAAATTATCAAATTACTACTGCTCAGAATGCTTTTTTGAAACCTTATTTTTTATGTTTACCGAATAGCAGTCTGTTAATTTACCAAAAAATAGTAAATTACTTAGAGCATACCGATCAATCCAGATTAGCTATGTGTAATGCAAAAGAAATCCATCTTAGCTAGAGAAGATAAAATCCATTAATTTTGAAAAGAGAGGAGATATCACCTCACTGTGATATCAAGAGATATGGTATATGTAGGAATATCAAGTCACATGATATCTGCCATATGGATACTAAGTTTACATAGAGATATGCCACTACGTGACATTTCTCATACAGTCCAATCAATATGTAATACTAAGTTAGAAAGATCCAAATGTGATCCATATAGATACAAAGAAATTACATATCACATAATTTGTGATATGAAGTATCACCTAACATATGATACCAAGTTTTACATATCACCTAACATGTGATACTAAGTTTTACATATCACCTAACATGTGATATGAGGAATCACCTAATACGTGATACCAAGTTTTACATATCACCTAACATGTGAAATGAGGAATCACCTTAACTTGTGATACCTAATTTTACATATTACCGTAAATCGTAATATGAGGAATCACCTTAGATTATGATACCTAGTTTTTATATCACCTTAGATCATGATACCTGATTTTCATATCACCTTAGATCATGATACAAGGATATAGTAATTAGAGAACATTACATTCCCCTTACCTATAACCCTATTATGGTATGTGCACTGACATATCAAAATGTCTACCATAATGAATCTCCATTACAAGATCGTCACCTTGTAACATCAAATACAAGTGTTCATTGTCTAAGAAGTCGTCACCTCTCAAAAATGTACATAGGATGGGTGGGCCCATAAGTCATGGAGTCACACACATGACATCCACCTTGACTTATTTTAGAGGGTGAATCCACCATGGCTCATCCCAGAGGGTGGAAACAAGCGCTTTCACCTTAGACTTCTCTCTCAAAGAGAAGAATGAAATAACATACAAAATAATAGATCACGGATGTTGAAACTCCTTTTCATCTAAGGCTTCGTTCTCCAACATACCAAGTTTATCTCAAAAGTATACAACCTTCTCTCTAGCAAGAGACTTGGTGAGAATATCAACCATCTATTATATAGTGATAATGTTACTTGAATAGCATACCTATGCACTATATCTCTTATATAGTTTGCATCACTCTTGGTGAACCCCAAGTTATGTAGGAGTTAGCATAAAGGCATTTCAGCTAGCACACATGGGACTCAATCTCATGATCATACTCCTCTGACTACAAAAACCATCTTTATTATTGACTCCCTCTAAACCGATATGACCAAATTCCTTAGAGATCGGAATGAATCAGATCATATAGATGCTCCCTTTAAATTTAAAGGTCCTGCAACAACCTCCTAACCTCCTTGTCCAAGGTTGCTTTTAGATGAGCTATCAGACTCCCTCTAAATCTAATATCAACCTTCTGCCAGCAACTCGTGTCTTTGTTCTTTAGTCTGCATCAAGCTCTTTTCTTGAATGCCCTTTGAGCCAAC
Organism: Thuja plicata; assembly: GCA_018584345.1. Classification (NCBI taxonomy): domain Eukaryota; kingdom Viridiplantae; phylum Streptophyta; class Pinopsida; order Cupressales; family Cupressaceae; genus Thuja; species Thuja plicata. The sequence continues at coordinate 1,997,819 of MU224177.1, forward strand.
AACTTATCCATCTATCTAGGAATATCATAACCTAGATATATGCATAAAAGCCTTCTAGCCCACATACATGGAACTACATCTTTTGAATTTAATCCTTTGGTTATATATATATATATATATATATATATATATATATAGTTTCCTGGTCACTAGGGAAACCATCTTGATATGGCCTGCCCTTCTAAATAAGATCCTTGAAAATCACTTTTGGGATATCCTCTAGTAGCTCCCTCTGTTACGGAAACATGCATGGACCTAATAATGAAAATATCTTGCTCTAAGAGACTCTCATCATCTAGTACATGATTGAAATTTTGACCATAACTTTATTCGTAGGAGTAGTTTCTCGTACACAAATGTACTTGTATGATTCCATAGTAACATAAGTGAATGAAGTAAACTATGGATTTATCCCCGGGCTTGACAATAACAAACATTCATGATAATATGGCTTCCATCTGAAGCTCCAAGTATATGCATCAACCTTCTAACCTCCTTTTTAGGGATGTCTCAACTTAGTTCCTCGAGGACAAAAAGGTAGGCCCCTCTCTCTCTCCAATTTGAAGATAATCATCCCTTCAATGTTTTAGATTATTAAGGAATCAGACCTCTGTACATTTTCTTCAAAGTAGAAATGCAATGTGAAGATCTATGCTCAACACAGACTACAAATCTCACACCATGATAAGGGGCCCGTGCCAAGTAGTATCTTATCAAATTGAAGCTTCAAAACTCTCATATAATAATGATGGGAATACAAAACCATATTCCTTGTATATATTATAATCTCCATACAACCATTCTTGCACTAAGAAACGGTGCCAAATGAATTCTCCTCCTCTGTCGGATCTTAGGCATTTTAGTTTCTTTCATGTTTCCTTTTCAACTCTTGCAAGATACCACTTGAATTTTTGAAAAGCTTCTGATTTCTCTCTGAGAAACATGACAGTCATCATTCTAGAATGATCATCAACAAATAGAATAAAATATTTCTCTCCAGTATAGCTTGTTGTTCCAATTGGTCTACATAGGTCAGTATGTACCAATTCCAAGACTTCATCAGTATTGTAATTCTTGCTATTGAAACTAGTCTTGCTCATCTTTCTGATTTGACATTGTTTGCATATTGCTAACTTAGGTTTCTTTAAAATAGGAATACCTCTGAATCTCTTGTTCTTGCTTATGTTTACCAGATTATCAAAGTTTACATGACACAACCTTTTATTCCATAACCATCTTTCTTCTACTTGTGCAATAAAGCATGAACCTTCAGTGAGATCAAGATAGAATAGATTACATTTTGTTTGTCTACTAGTTCCCACTAGGTTCCCTTTACCATCTAGGAGCTTGGCCTTACCATTCATTAATTCTACCTTGAAGCCAGTGTTGTTCAGCTATGCTACACGGAGTATATTTCTTCTTAATCCTTCAACCCAATAAGAATTTTCACATTTGATTCCTTCAGTTAGAACAATGCAACCTTTTCCTCTTGCATGGAAAGGTTCGTCATTCCCAAAACTGACACTCCCACCATCATAGTGTTCAAGATGTTCAAACTTTGTCTTATCACCAGTTATGTGATGAGAACAACCACTATCAATTATCCATGTGTCATTTTTATTGATGTGTGAGAAAAGTGTTGTCTTTTCATCTGACTCATCCTTAACAGCAATATAAACCATTTCTTCTTCTTCATCACTGTCAAAATCTTTAGCAATATAACAAGACTTCTTACCTTTATCCTTGTAGCTTTTGTAGTTCTTGAAATCTTTCTTGCTTTTGAATTTGTTGAACTTTTTCTCATCTTTGTCTTCTTTGTTTGGACACTTTGCAGCAATGTCACCAACCTCATTGCATGAGAAACAAATCAATGGTATCTTTCCTCTGTATTTTCCTTTTGCGGCTCTTCTTGCAAGTAGTGCTTCAATAATGTCAAGATCTTCATCATCAAATTCATCATCACTGTCACTTTTGTGTGTGTGATTTTTGTGCCTGTTAAGAGACACAACACTTCAATAAATCATTGCATTAGTGAAAACAAGGGGTTAGCAAACATAGCAATCACTCAAATCGATCTATTGCTTCCTATCTAGGAGGAGTATGAAAAATGACATAATAGCCCTCAGATTATGCATATTCCAGTGAAAAATACAACCTAAGAATAAAACATTAAAATGAAAAGTAATCTAAATGATTTAAAAACATGCATTCTAGCTCTAAATGAAGATTATAACAATATAAAGTAGAAAGAAGATAGAAAGCACTATGAAAATACCTAAAACATGAGCAACATGAGATTGCTCCTTCAATTCTCCAAATATGGGCAGCATAAGGGTGCTTTAAACACTTCAAAATTAGGAGCACAACAACAATATATTTCATCAAATCAAGGGCCATTTGAGCTCAAAATCTATCCTATTTATAGGAGAAATAGAGGAAGGGGATAAGAATCTAGAAGGGATGCCATTAATGAGGGTGTAAGACTCATTAATGAGGTATGGGTGGAAGGAATATGTAAGAGCCATTAATGCTTCATTTATGAAAGAATTAATGAGGTATGGGTGAGGGTTTAAGAAGCATGGGTGAGGTTTTAGAGTCAAGCCTAACAACTTTGACTTTAGGGGGAGGGTTGAATTTCTAATCACACCTTAATGGAATGTGACAAGCTTAAGGGTAGCTTAGGATCAGGATTAAGGCTTAAGGGATGTGATTAAGGAGATAGAGATGGGAGGAGAGAGAATGAGTGGAGGGGGGATTAGCTAATTAGGGTTAATTAGCTAATTAAGAAGAATTAGCATGTGAGAAGGGGTTGGGATGAGTTTGAACTCATGGTTGGACATTTGAGATTGGTTAGGTTTGAGGGAATATTAATAAAATGAATTGTTGTAATAACATATTCACTCAATAATAGGGATTTAACTGATTGCTATGTAATAATTAAATAGGACTATAGCCAAATTGAATGAATTAGACTAGGGGATTGATTTTGAAAGTGATGAGGTATAAATAGGATTCTATTTAATTCCTTTTAAATTAATTACCTTAGCCAGATATGATTTGAACTGATTGAGTTGAATTTATTAGATTGGCTAAAGTGATTAATGTAAATTAGTGATTAGATCACTTAGGAGATTAAATCTAATTCGAATGAATTATGCTAGCAGATTGAAGAGTTGTCTGAACATAATTGGGGGTATGATCACACTTAGGGAAAATAGGGTCTATGGTCAGAGCAGACCAAATCTAGGTGGTTAAATTTTCCCCTCTTTGAATTGATGTGCGAGCAGCGCATTGATTCAAAGAATTTTTTTGATGTTTGAACTTGGTTTTCATCCAAAGATTGATAATACTGATTCCGAACTTGGTTGTCATCCAAAAGTCAGTATGAAGTTTCCAGGAGCTTAGTAAGAATCTTTTAAAATGAGGAAACATAAGATATCCAGCTTATGAGAACCAAAGCTTTCTATCCAACAGTCTTGACTTAGTCAAGAAAACTGTCATGCCCCTAATATGTTTGATAACAAAATCATTTGAATGTTGTTTCGAGCAAAAAATTGATAATAGTGTGATCATGCCCCCTCAGGAACGAAATCGAAGGAAAAAGAATAAAATCCCTCTATTGAAAGAACGTATCACTTGTATGGAATGGTTAGATTAAGTAAGAGTGGATTAGAAGAAGTGAAGAAATGGGGGTGTGTTTTGAGAAAACACACAGGTACCAAGTTAATTATGTTCTAAAAAGGTGAGTTTGATTTTGTTCTTGATAGATCAAAGATTTTAGGAATCATGGATATGTAAATATCTTGGATTTCAGATGAATTAAAAATAGAGAGGAGTTTGAGCTCAAATCCTTATGTTGGTTCTTTCAAAAATGCATTATGCAATCTCTAAATGTAGCTATATGCAGACTCTTGGGACTTTGTCACTGATTTGCAGATATTGGAATATTTTATCATCATTGGGCACTTTTGGAATGGATACCATCAGATAGTACAACAATCACTAATACCCACTGATATTATGAAAGCATGAATACTATGTTTTATTTGGAATGTCGGAAATAGACTTAGGCATCAAGGCATAAAAGCCAGGATAACAAAATAGTCTCCTTCCTTTTAATATATCAGAATCTGTGTAAGGCAAGATATTGGACCCGCAATGACCTTGAATATTCATATCCTTGGGTACATTATGCTTCGTATACCTTAGTGAGAATATGAGTTGGAAAATAGATAAGGAAATTGTTTCAAATTCACCGTAGTTTACACATAACGAAGATCGAGATATATGTGGCTATCCACTCATGGTGGCACCTCTTACCATAAACATCCAAGTTAGGTAAAATTTATAGGATCATTTGGAACAATCACCATATGCAGAAAACCAAGAAAATATTATGACTCCCATCCTTGCAACTCTTTGTCTTTGTGCAGACGTCATGGAGTGACTGGGAAGACATAACAACTTATCAATTGTGAATCAATCAAATAAAATTCATAACTTCTTAGAAGCACCTAGTTAAAACGTCATCAGTGCATAAAAGAGTTATAATCAAACCAAGATCAAACTGTGTTTAGGTAGTATTGAGAAATACTATTGATTCATTTTTCAAGCGCAGTAGAGATTCAACAATCAAAAAGTCAGAATTCAATAAAATAGGTGTTCCATGTTTGTGTACATCGTTATTCCTGTTTGCAATCCAACATAGGTCGTAGAAACATCATTCATGTTAGTGCAATGTTTGTGTCACCTTTGTGTCGTGAAAGTGATAGTGGTAGTGAAAGTATCAGAAAGCATCGTATCATAAGGCAAACCATCTTATGACGACCTAGCAGACACAACCTATCAGAATGGAAAAGATGCCCCCAGTGCAGAATGACTTGATCCTAAGGCAGAAATACAGACAAATCCCAAGCAAGGATAAGATTGTTGTAAGGAAACAAAGTCAACGTTTAGCACAAGTGTAATAATGAAGGTGTTGTATCAGTACTAAATTGATAGATGGAGTGCAGAACGCAAGTGATGCCTGATTGCCAGGTTTTCACCACTTGGCAAGATCTTTTCTTTCTTTTTGCTACCAAGATACCTGTTTTACCAGGTTTGTCATCAAGGCACTCTTCTCTTTTTCAATTTTTTTTCTATTTTTGCTTTTTTGAATGTTTTTGTAGTATCAAGGTGCCTATTTTCCAGGTTTTCACCAAGGATACCTTTCTTCCGGACTTTTTCCACTTTTTTTTTTTTTTTGGATTTCTTCAAGATCATTTTTATGAATGTTTTTGGTATTTTCTAAAAACTATTTCACTGTACATGCTCTACAAGCCTAAGATCAAGTGTAGAACCACTTTAAATGTAGAGTGTTGATAGGATTTGGAAGAACATCTCCCTCAGGTGTAGCTAGTTGATAAGCTCCAGTCCCAAAAGTGGCAGTGATAACATAAGGTCCTAGCCAGTTAGGTTCAAACTTTCCTTTCTGCTCTTTGTTGGGTTGGTTCTTAGGATTCTCCTTTAAGACTAGATCCCCCACTTCAAATTTTTGTGGTTTGACCTTCTTGTTGTAGCCTTTGGACATACTTGCTTGGTACACTTTCAGATGGTCAAATGCCTGTTGGTTGCGCTCATCTAGTAGGTCCAAAGAATTCACCCTATCAATGCGGTACTGCTCATTAGTAACAAGACCTTGTAAGGATATCTGCAAAGATGAGATTTCAACCTTAATAGGTAGTACCGCTTCAGTGTCGTAGACTAGAGAAAATGGCGTGGCTCTAGTTGGTGTTTTGATGCTTGTTCTATAGGCCCATAGTGTTGGATTCAGTTGTAGATGCCAGTCTCTGCCAGACTTACTCATAGTTCTGTGTAGGATTTTTAGAATATTTTTATTGGATGCCTCAGCTTGTCCATTACCTCGAGGGTAATATATTAAGGAGCAATGTTGAGTGATATGGAACTGTTCACAAAGTTCATCAATGTCTTGATTTTTAAATTGGCCCCCATTGTCTGTTACAATTGAAGAGGCTATCCCATATCTATAAATAATGTAGTTCAAAATGAACATAGCCACCTATTTGCTAGTGGCTTTGATTATCAGCATGACCTCAACCCACTTTGTGAAATACTCAGTGGTCGTAATGATGAACTTGTGTCCATTTGAAGAATTGGGATATATTTGTCCAACCAAGTCAAAGGCCCATTGCTGAAATGGCCAATGTGTAATGAAAGGTATAAGTTCTCTGGCAGGAGCATGGATGATATTTCCATGTGTCTGGCATTTAAGACATGTTTTGAAAAATTGAATAGCATCTTTCTCCATGGTAGGCCAGTAATAGCCTACTCTGAGCAGTTTCTTTGCTAGTGAAAATTCGTTTGAATGTGATCCACATACACCTTCGTGGACTTCTTTTAATGCATGATCTGACTCTTTGAGTTCTAAACATCTAATAAGTGTACCATCAAGACCTCGTCGATATAATTTATTAGTTATGAGGACATAATGCGATGATGTCCTAATCAAGGCTCTTTTCTCATTTCTAGATAGATTAGTAGGAATGGTTTGGTTAGTGTGATAGACAATGATATTGTCATACTGAGATTGGTCGGGGGCATTTAAAGCACATATTATCTGGTATTCAGGGGTATCAAAGGTTGGATAGGATAATTCTTCCACCAAGAAGTCATAGTGGAATTGATGTTCTTCCAGTTGTAACATGGACGCCAATGTAGCCATATCATCTGCAGCTTTGTTCTCTACTCTGGGTACCTACTGGAATGTGATGAAGACAAAGTATTTCTTTAGGTCATCAACTAGTTGCTTGTAAGGTGTCAACTTTTCATCTTTTGTCTGGTAATCTCCATTAACTTGATTGATAACAAGCTGGGATTCACCATACACATGTAACTCTACAATCTTCCACTCCATGGTAAGCTTAAGACCGTTGATGATGAAGGGAACTATCACTCTGATACCACTGATAAAGGGACACACCACCCTTACCAACTCATACCAAAAAACATATAACAACATGGAGATAAAGAGAAGATAAAATGCTTTACAAAGCATACATTAATACTTGAAAATAATTACAACTTGAGAGATCTTACATCCTCAAAGCTTACAATCAAAGAGCTTCAACTTGAGAGCTTCTTCCCCAATACAAGATCCTACAACTTGAGAACTTTTCTCTAATAGGAGATTCTACAACTTTGAGAGCTTGCTTATGAATGCTCCTATGCCTTCTTTATATAGGCATTTACCACCCAAGAGATTACAACACAACCAATGTGGGATAAAAGGTAAATGCAA
>MU224177.1:2022915-2044276 GCA_018584345.1 Thuja plicata
TTGTGCATTTGGGAATAGAAGAGGAACATCTTATCTTCTCCCTAATCACAATTACAATATACAATCAATCAAATTCAATTAAGTGTAAAGTAGGGTTAAGGAACTCAACACACTCTAAGCAAATCAACCAATAATCAACAAATAATCTCCTTACCCTTTTCCACCACTTTACAAATTTATATGGTAAGCCCTGTCAAGTCGACTTGAATAAACTTCCAAATAATAAAAAACAATTCAGTCGGCCTCATGTAACCAATTAATTATAAAATATAAATCATTGTTAGTTGGCTGCCACTGAATACTCGACCAAGACTGAAATGCCCGAGTGACTCGGTCAACATTGAACTTTCTTCAATGCCCGATTGAACTCGATCAACACTAAATAACTCATTATAAACACCAACTGTACTCAGTCTGAATGTAGACATTTGTGTAACATCACTATGTAAGTGTCAATGCATGTGTAACATCAATGACCATACACAATTGAATAATTGTCTTCAACAATCTCCCTCGTGGGCATTGATGGCAACACAACATGTCATAATACAAAGAATTTTAGAGCATCAGAAAATTTTATTATTGTCTTTAGCTTCATTTTGATTCTCATCCAAAAAATCCCTCTAACATCAAAATCTCCCTCTTACTGTATAACAGAAAAATTCTCCCTCTTTTATCTTATTATAATGTATTATAAAAAACTCTCCCTCTTTGACAATAGATGCCAAAGACACCATCTCCACAAATATCAATAGTCAGTACTATTTCACTTTGTAATTGTAATGTACCTGAATGTACAAATTCATCTGCAATGTGCTCTGATTTACCTGCATCAACTGATGGATCTTCACTGTCGCTCGGGTTGATGCATCACTAAATTGTATTTTAGTGAGCTTTAGTTAGGGGAAGTACCCCTAGCTTTCCTCAAAGATATAAGAATGCATCCTTAGGTAAAGGTTTGGTGAATATGTTTGCAACTTGTTCTTTGGTATTCACATATTCCAACCTTACTTCTTTATTCTGTACCAATTCCCTTAAAAAATGATACTTTATTTCTAAATGCTTGGTTTTGGTGTGCATCACAGGATTCTTTGAAATGTTAATGGCACTGGTGTTGTCACAGTAGATGATAACTGATTCTCTAACTTCTTCCTTCATTCCTGACAACAACTACTTGATCCGTATGATGTTTGAATAGTTCACTGTTGCAGCAACATATTCTACCTCTGTTGTAGATTGAGAGATACAATTTTGTTTCTTGCTAGTCCAAGACACTAACCTCTTTCCAAGGAAGAAAGATCCACCAATGGTGCTTTTCATTTCATCGACACTTCCAGGCCAATAAACATCAGTGAATGCCTTTAAATCAAAGTTTCCACCTTTCTTATACCATAAACCATAGTCTTCAGTGCCCTTCAGATATCTTAGAATTGTTTTGATTGCCATCAGGTGATTATCTCTGGGATTAGCTGAAAATCTTGCAACAATACCAACTGCCAATGCAATATTAGGTCTAGTGTGAACAACATATTGCAATTTTCCAATCATGGATCTGTAGTTGGTCTGATCTACCTCCTTTGAATCATCATCTTTAGACAAATTTTGTCCAGTACACATGGGTGTTCCAACAGGTTTGGAATCTTCCATACCAAATTTATTAAGCATATCCTTGATATATTTTGATTGAGTAATGTAGATACCATCCTTCATTTGATGTACTTGTAGTCCAACAAAGAATTTTATCTCACCAAACATAGACATCTCAAATTCTTTACTCATAGCTACAGAGAATGCTTTGCGTAGGTCATCATAACTAGTGAATAATATGTCATCAACAAATATCTTTGCTAACAATATTTTGTTCTGTGGTCCTTTTTTGATGTACATGCTATTATTATCATTGGTTCTCTGAAATCCAATACTTACTAGATAGCTATGTAGTCTTTCATACTAGGATTTGGGTGCTTGTTGTAGTCCATACAATGCTTTGTGCAGCTTGCAAACCATATTCCTTCTGCTAGGATCCACAAATCCTTCAGGTTGTTCAATGTAGACTTCTTCTTCTAGGGTTCCTTTCATAAATGTAGATTTCACATCCATTTGATATACTTTGTATCCTTTATGTGCAACATATGCCAGAAGAGTTTAGAGTCCTTCAAGTCTTACAATAGGAGCAAAAGTTTCTCCATAGTCAATACCCTCTTCTTGAGCATATCATTTAAAAACTAGTCTGGCCTTGTTTCTAGAAACTTTGCCATTTTCATTCGTCTTGTTTCTAAAAACCCACTTGGTTCCAATCACATTCTTGTCCTTTGGCCTAGGCACAAGAGTTCAAGTCTTGTTCTTCTCAATCTGCTCAATTTCTTCATTCATTGCTTCTATCCAACTTTCATCATTCAATGCATCTTTAACAGTTCTAGGTTCAAATTCACTTAGTAAGCATGTACCTTTGAGTTTCTTCCTCATCATTACACCTTTTTTCTGATCTCCAATTATCTTCTCAGGGGCATGATGCCTTTTAACATTTTTTGAAAGTACTAGATCCTTTAATCTAGATTCTGGACTTGATCCACTAGTTCTTTCATTCTCAAACATTCTTTCATGTTCCTTTGTCTGATGCTCGGGTTCCATTGTCTGTGACTCAGATCCCTCTATCTATGACTTGGGTTCCTCCATCTGTGACTCAGTTCCCTCTACTTGTGACTCAGTTCCCTTTGTCTGTGACTCAATCTCTTCTACCAACAGCTCAGGTTGCACAATTTGCAACTCAGGTTGCACAATTTGTGCTAGTATATTCAGTAGTTGACAATTCTGTTATCCCATCACCATTGCTCAAGTCATAGGTATAGTATCAGGTTCATAATACACAAAGTTCTTGTAGTCTTCAGGCTCTTTACTTCTCTTCTCTTCACATTTTTCTGCAAACTCATCAATCTTGACGTGTACACTTTCTATGACTTTATGAGTAGTAAGATTCAGACATTTGTATGCTTTGCTTTTACATGAGTAACCTAGGAATATTCCTTTATCGCTTTTTGCATCTAGTTTTCCATTTCTTGCTTCCTTCAAGATGTAGCATCTACTTCAAAATAATTTTAAATAGTGAACATTAGGTTTATAGCCATACCATAATTCAAAAGGTGTCTTGTTACTACCTTTCTTCAGTGGAACTTGGTTCAAGGTGAACACAGTAGTACTGATGGCCTCCTTCCAGTATTTGGCAGCAACATTATTTTCAATCCTTAGAGTTCTGGCACAATCCATGATGGATCTGTTTCTTCTCTCTGCTATTTCATTTTGTTGTGGTGTACCAGGATCAGATGCTTGTCTTTTGTTTCCTCTCTCATTACATAATTCATTGAACTCATTAGAAATGAATTCTCCTCCTCTGTTATATCTTAGGCATTTTAGTTTCTTTCTTGTTTCCTTTTCAAATCTTGCAAGATACCACTTAAATTTATGAAAAGCTTTTGATTTCTCTCTAATAAACACTACAGTCATCATTTTGGAATGATCATCAACAAATAGAATAAAATACTTCTCTCTAGTATAGCTTGTTGTTCCAATTGGTCCACATAGGTCAGTATGTACCAATTCCAAGACTTCATTAGTATTGTAATTCTTTCTTTTGAAACTAGTCTTTCTCATCTTTCCGATTTGACATTGTTTGCATATTGCTAACTCGGGTTTCTTTAAAATAGGAATACCTCTGACTCTCTTGTTCTTGCTTATGTTTACCAGATTATCAAAGTTTACATGACACAACCTTTTATGCCATAACCAACTTTATTCTACTTGTGCTATAAAGCATGAACCTTCAGTGAGATCAAGATAGAATAGATTACCTTTTGTTTGTCTGCCAGTTCCCACTAGGTTCCCTTTACCATCCAGGAGCTTGGCCTTACCATTCATTAATTCTACCTTGAAGCCAATGTTGTTCAGCTATGCTACACTGAGTATATTTCTTCTCAATCCTTCAACCCAATAAGCATTGTCACATTTGATTCCTTCAGTCAGAACAATGCAACCTTTTCCTCTTATAGGGCAAGGTTCACCATTCCCAAAATTGACACTCCCACCATCATAGTGTTCAAGATGTTCAAACTTTGTCTTATCACCATTCATGTGATGAGAACAACCACTATCAATTATCCATGTGTCATTTTTATTGATGTGTGAGAAAAGTGTTTCCTTTTCATCTTCTTCATCTGACTCATCCTTAACAACAAGATAAACCATTTCTTCTTCTTCATCACTGTCAGAATCTTTAGCAATATAACAAGACTTCTCACCTTTATCCTTGTAGCTTTTGTAGTTCTTGAAATATTTCTTACCTTTGAATTTGATGAACTTTTTCTCATCTTTGTCTTCTTTGTTTGGACACTTTGCACCAATGTGACCAACCTCATTGCACGAGAAACAAATCAATGGTATCTTTCCTCTGTATTTTCCTTTTGCAGCTCTTCTTGCAAGTAGTGCTTCAATAATGTCAAGATCTTCATGATCAGATTCATCATCACTGTCACTTTCAATCTTCTTCCCTTTTGAGTATCTATCCTTCTTACCAAGGTTCAGTTTCACCTTGAACGCAGACTCAAGATTGCTAGAGCTAGGAGAGTAATTGTCAAAATTGTCCAACTCAAAAGTTGTAAACCTTCCCACTAATGTATCCAAATTTATACCTGTATTGCACCTCATCTCTTGAATAGCTAAAACTATAACAACATAGATAGGAAGTAAATTTCTTAGTGCCTTGATGACCACTGTTGTATCTTCAATTATTCCACCTGCAACTCTGATGGCACTCACAATCTTCTTGATTATGTTTCTGTATCATGTAATGTCTTCTCCTTCTTTCATTTTCATCTGGTCAAATTGTCCTCTTAGACTTTCTACTTTGGCTCTCTTTACATTTTCATCTCCTCCTTGAATGTCCTGTAATTTCTTCCACGTATCATAGGTTGTAGGGCTGTCCTTGTCTTCATCAAATTTTGAGTAGTTGAGTGAAGAGGCTATGTCAATCATCATTAAGTTGTGGTGATTTCGTTCCATCATCTGTTCCCCAATTATAGTCCCTATTGGTTCCACATATTTTCTCTCCAAAAATTGCAGACCAACATCTTCAATAGTAGATAGATGTAGCTTCATCAGCTCCTTCCATGCTAGGAAATTGTCTTTGTTTAGCTTAGGGATCTCCCTTCTTTAAGACATCTCTAATCTTTAGCTTAGCCTTTAAAACCTTCTCTGAAAGCACTTGAAGCTTTGATACCAATTGTTGGAAATGAGATAGGTAACTGAGAGGGGAGGGGTAAATTAGTTACTCTGAAACAAATCCTTTGTCCCTTAGATGTCTTAAATACTTTAACACTGTTACTCAGTTAATTAAGATATTCTTCTGTAACTCGGGTGTGAAAGCAATCTTTATAATATCCAGTGCAATTATACTTTAGAGATTAAGTGCATAAACATAAAGCATAAAAAAATAACATATACACAGGTGACACCAAGATTTAACATGGAAACCCAATATGGGAAAAACCACCAATGTAACTAGTTGCTTTTTTTCACTCTTCCAAAGTGAGCCCTGTTAGGATTCAACCCTGTTAAAGGTTAAAATAACACACTGTTAGGTGTGACCTTGTTAAAGGATTTAATCACCCTATGAGGAGTGGCCTTGTTAGAGGTCTTTAACGCTTCAACATAGAAATGATACCTTGTAAGAGGATTTACAAAAAGACTGTTAAGTCTACTATGTTAAGAGATTTTAGATCATTGCTACAATCGTTAGAAAGTAGCAATGAATTGACCTGTATGTGTAAGCAATTGTCTTTGCTGATTCAGGTCTCTTTTCTGATTATAACAGGATCCTTGCTGATCAGATGTTCTATTGTAACTCCGAGTGATCTGTACTCAATCAGAATCATGTCTGATTTCGCCTTCACTCTTCATATCACAAAATTCCACACTTCTGCTTTTCGTCCACTTATTCACTTGCACACATTCAATACAAACTTGACCTTTCATTTATATGGTAAGCCCTGTCAAGTCGGCTTGAATAAAATTCCAAATAATAAAACACAATTAAGTCGGCCTCATATAACCAGTTAATTATAAAATATAAATCACTGTTAGTCGGCTGCCACTAAATGCCCAACCAAGACTAAAATTCATGAGTGAGTCGGTCAACGCTGAACTTTCTTCAATGCCCGACTGAACTCGGTCAACACTAAATAACTCATTCTATACACCAACTGTGCTCGGTCTGAATGTAGACATTTGTGTAACATCACTACATAAGTGTCAATACATGTTTAACATCAATGAAAATATACAATTGAATAATTATCTTCCACACATCATCGTTCACATCTTTGGCTCGGTAAATATAATCTATGGTGTATCGGTAATTGTGATATTGCTTTTGTCTTTGGTGGTTAAGAAATGACTATTTCACGCAAGTGTGTGGGTGATTAGTCATCGAAGATCCATCACTATTGATGCATGGCTAGCAAGTTTATTGTAGTTGTCGTTGGTGACCAGATTTATTGCTTTTTTCTATTTCAATCTACCCACGTGTTTATTGTTGAGCTTGTGTGACCCGACGACTTTGAACGACAAATTTGCTTTTTTTTTTAAAGCTTTCTCTAGCTCATGCATTTTGTGGTGGAACTGTTATGAGAGTGGCCAAGGACCTTGATAAAAATAACAGTGGAGCTTGAGTCCTGGTTGTCTGCAATGGGATTACTATCCTCGCCTTTCGTGAACCGTCAGACACTCACCTCAACAGTCTTATCAAGCAGGACCTGTTCAACGAAGGCACAACAATAATGATCGTGGGAGAAGATTATATTCCTGATATAGAGAAGCGCTCTTTCCATCTTCTCTCAATTTCTCAGACCATTCTCCCCGATAGTGAGGACTCGCACAATGCCTTATTCATTTCATGCCTGAATTTGTTGACTTTCATTTGCCTATGGGAGCTTATGATGTCTTGGATAATGTGTATACATAGTATATGAGACTGTTGCTAATTTTAATATCATATGGATGAAGAAGACAAGATCTACAATTTGAACACGATACATATTGCAATGACATTGTACGTGACTTATTTGAGAGGAGTCATTGCAGGAGTTTTGTCAATTTAGCATGCTGCTTGCCGTGAGAATGTCGTCTTCCATTTCATGGCTTACGACATGGAATCTGATCTCAAGGATGCTCTCATGGTGAATTTTCCTTACATGCACTTCAAACTTTACTATTTTGATGAAAATATTGTCAAGGACAAGGTCTCATACTCAATTCACCAGGCTTTAGATCAGCCGCTAAACTATGCCCGCTCATATTTGGCTGATATTTTTCCTACCTATATGGGAAGAGTCATTTATCTCGACTCTGATCTTGTCATGGTGGATGACATAGCAAAGCATTGGAAATGACCGTTGATTCTCACATACTTTCTGCTCCCTAGTAATATTAAAGATCGAGGAATGGATGGAATTGCAGAGGAAGAGACACATCTACAAGCTCGAATCTCTATCATTGTTTTATGCTCTAACATTGAAGCTCTTCACCTTCCCAAAACTCTTTAGAAAATTTTGATAATATTTGGAAGCACCAACCTTAGTCAAGTCGCAAAAACTATATTGATTCCCGATGTGATTATCTTCTACATTTGCAACTTGGCTTTGATACCATGCTGTGATTTTTGGATCGCTGCAAATTAGCACTGCCTAGATTGTATATGGTATGTGTTTTTCAAATGCAACAATCTCTCTTTCATTTATATCGAGAAAGAGGCTAGGAGAGACATGTCCCTTCATGGGACATGTCTATTCATTATAATATTATAATGTTTCATTAATCAATCATATATTAGAATAATATAAGTTTGCATAATTAATTTTACACACACACACACACACACACACACACACACACACACACACACAAATACAATATATTATTATTAATCAATATCTAAGTATTATATGTATTATGAATGATCATACAACTGAAGCTACAAACATTAACACAGTTGGAACACCTATGGTTACGTGATGCAAATTGACAAAGGAAGATAAGACAACCGAGGTAAATAAGACATTGTATAGATCTATGATTGAAAAATTGATGTATGTTGTACACACAAGACTAGACATTGCACACACAGTTGGAATTGTAGCAAGATTTTTTGCTAATCCTAAAGAATCACATATGACTGCTGTAAAGAGAATTTTTAGATACTTAAAGAACACTAAAGATTATGGATTGTGGTACAAGAGAGAAGGAAAATTTGAACTGAAAGTTTACACAGATGCTGATTGGGCTGAGAACATTGATGATAGAAAGAGCACTATTGGTGGAGCATTCTTTGTGGGAGAAAGATTAGTTACTTGGATAAGTAAAAAGCAAGGATGCATATCTCAGTCAACTGCATAAGCAAGAATATGTTGCTGCTGCTGCAAACTGTTCAAATATTGCACGGATAAAACAAATTTTGAAAGGAATGAATGAAGAGATCACTAAACAGTGGTAATTTATTGTGATAATACTAGTGCAATAAATATTTCAAATAATTTGGTGATGCATGCAAAAACAAAGCATATATCTATAAAAATCACTACTTGAGGGAACAAGTACAAGACAAACAAGTTACATTGGAATATGCGCAATCAAACAAACAACTAGCTGACATATTTACTAAACCCTTATCAAAGGATACATTTGAGTACTTGAGGAGTAGTCTAGGGGTTCGTCCCTTGCCTATCAGTCACTAAGCTGACTAGGAGGTTGCATCAACCTGCATGTAATCAAAATATCAATCATGTTGATGCAAAGCTGAACTGGAATGACAATTGCATATCAGTACACTGCAAGGTACTTATACTACTGCACTGATAACCAGAGATACTTTTTGGCTACTGAAGAGTTGTATATTTTCTTTTTGGCATTGTTGTCAAAGGGAGAGAAGATTCAATGAAATATCTATCCATTAAAGGGAGAAAAGGAGAAAAGAGAAAGGGAGAGAAATGAAATATCTATCCATCAAAGGGAGAGAAGATTCAAGAACAAAAAAGTCAAATCTGCAGGGAGAGTCTACATGGTGAGTTTTTAACGCTAAAACATATTATATATGCAAGCTAGGGAGAGCTGCATCATTTTGCATATAGTTGTAGAAGATAAGTTTGGTATTATATGACATTTTGATATTGCATATTTCATATTGTGTTGCCATCAATTCCAAAGGGAGAGATTGATGAACTACAACTGATTGTATGTTTGAAGTCATTTTGTTGATGATCAACTGAGTTACAGATTTGATGATAGACATTAATCAATTATTGTATTGTCAATTGATGTCAAGTTGTTTTGATTATCATTGTGGTAACAAACATCTATTATGGGTTAAATATCTGGAACAAACAAAATTTATGTGGTCGGTAATTGAAGATTTTTGTATACACCGAGTAACAGTGAACACTGAGTAAATATAGTGTTAACCGAGCATAGTGTTAACTGAGCTAGGGATCACTGACACATCATGGTATTGACCGAGTAAATCAAACTAAAGGCCGACTAAAATGATGAGATGGAAAATTGATGATTCTGTGGTAATTAATAAGATTTGTTATGAAGATCAAACAACTATAAAAATTCAAGGATGATCAAACGAAGAAGATTAAAACACATTTTTGACACAACTACAGAGGAAGGTTTAAGTGAGAAAATCAACGACGGAGATTAAGCGAAAAAATATAAAGGATGGAAATTAAATGAGTTATGATGTCTATGTAAGAGACAAGAGATCCATTATGAATCATACATGATGCAATGATGCTATGATGCACACACATGCAAAATTCATGCATGACTGATCAAACTGGTTGAAGACAAAATCGAGCAATTCTGCAGACAACACTGAGCGACAGAGGAAAGAAGATTTACCGAGCATAATAGAGTATGAAGAATTAGAGGAACTGAAGTGAACAAATTGATCAGAGGTATTATGTACTTAGCATAGATCTGAAAATCTGCAAACAAAGTTGTATTTGAATTAGATCATTACTGTATCAATTTAACCATTGTTACAGATAAATCTCTTAACTGAGTAGGACTTTACAGTCTTTATTATGACATTCAAATGAATGTTGAGTGTTTTCTTGTTGAACCCATAGTGAATGATTGGTCAAGGGAGAACTGTTAGTGATAAATCCTCTAACTAGGTGACATTTAGCAGTGTGCATTGTAACCTTTAACAAGGTTGGCTCTTAATTGAGCTCACTTTAGAAGAGTGAAATATTTTGGGTTACCGGTCTGAGGTGGTTTTTCCCTTAGCAGGGTTTCCACGTTAAGAATTTGTGTTAGTGTGTATGATTGTTTTGGATTGTTATTTTACTTTACACATTACTTTATCTGCATTGATCGGTAATCACAATAATTGTTTTACTACTACTCGGTAGATGATTATATGACTTGATAGATGAGTATTTCACCGAGTTGATTTATATGTTTGAAATTATTGTTATATACATCTGGGAGAATTTGAGACTGTAGGATAATTGGAGCTAACTGATTCACCCCCTCTCTCAGTTATCTAACAATACCTTATATCCAAAGTAGACATATCTATAACTATGTAATATGACAAAAAAATTATAATAAAGAGGTTACTCTTTTGCTAGCACCTACTCTTTGTCTTGCAAAAAATCCATAGTAGGACACACAATGTTGCATTTTGTTAGGTCCTGTCTGCTTTGCATCTTTCATGCGCATCACCTCTTTTGCGATCTCCACACTAAACTCTTCTTTCTCATCCTCATCACTGTTGTCTATGCCTTCAACCCTCTTGTATTGTCGTATCCAATTCCCACCCTCGTTCAATTTTAATCCCAATAAATTTTGTAAGAACACCACATTGTGCATGATTGTAGGTTTCCTCGACTCAAAGTATTCAACATCCCTAATTTATAATATTGACATTTTTTGGGACTTCCTTCCCACTTCACCTTATCACAAAGTAATCCTTTGGGAAGGGAACCCTAAGCTCCTCACTCCCATTGGCCACAACTAGGTCAAGCTCCCCAAGGAAATCTTCCTTAAACACCTTTCGACAAAGTTGTTTGATGCTCACTTTGGATGCTCCAATCATTAGCATAATGACCACAAACATAATTGTTGTGTTTGTGTTTACCCTATACCTGTGGCCAGAGAATATAAATTCCTCACCTAGGATTCTCTTAACGCCTCTGATGATAAGACCATGAGAATAGTTCATGACCACCTTCAACCTCTTCTCTTTTACCTCTCCAATGAAAAATATCTGTGTTTTGCTTGACACTAGTCTAATGGGGGAATCCATGGAGGCAAAATTTAGGGACAAGAGAAAGAATGTATAAAAGAACCAAAGCAATGCATGGCCAAGTCTTTCATGTTAGTTTAAATTTATAAAAAACCTTAACTTTTGGCCCTACAATTTTGATGATGGCGCTCATTAATGCAAATTACTCCAAACTAGACCAAAAGCAGTAGTGTTTCAATTAATCATGCAATATCTATCTTTTCCACACATTTTGCTAGTTCTCACAATCATTACTACAACAGTCGAGCCTCTAGTCTCATACTTCAAAATTATGCCAACACTCCATGCCAAGACAAGTGTCCTTATTATGACCACAATGTGATTGTAATCTATGCCAAATCTTGCCGCCAATTATATGACGATGTTAGATCTCCAAACTTTCTATTCACGAGTGTCGACAATTGGAATAAATGTTGTTATGAGGCATTCTTTGGACATGAATTGTTAAGGATACTTTTCTGAGGCACATTCCACTATCTCTCAATAAATGCTACCCCTTTCAATGTTTGTCTTATGATTTACAAATCCGTCCTTTCCAATTTCAACCCACACTATTCTTTATGATATGAGATGATTAGCCAAGGGGATCTAACTAGGATGATGACTCAACTCTAGCACAAATGTTGCCAACCTAAGTTTTTATTGGAATTCTTCATTAATCCATTTGTATTAACTTCCTTAGGCCCCGTTTGTTTGGGGAATTGGAAATTGACTCAAAACCTGATTATCACAAAATCGGGTTTTGAAATTCCGATTTTGCATCTTCCTGTTTTGAAGATCACGGACCTGACGACGAAATTAAACCGGGTTCATAATTTCATAAACCCCGGATTTCATTTTGAATTCCACCTATTCACCTGGAAGATGGTGCCGCCCATTTTAGGGCCTAAACCGGGTTTTGAAGGCCTAAACCAGGTTTGCAACATAGAGTCCCAAACGGTGGATTTTGGGAAAAAGCGGAAGTCCCGCACCTAATTCCGGTCAAATTCCTGCAAACAAACGGGGCCTTATATACATGATTAATCGTGAATTCCTTAAATAATTCTTAATGCTATTTTATTGAAGTGAAAGTTATAATCAAAATTATATAAATATAATTCAATTAATATGATTTTAAATTAACAATAATTTAAAATTATAATAATTAAGAATTACAATAAATATTTTTATTACAATATAACATAACATATATTTTTATTACATATAACATTTATCCATAATTTTTAAAAAGATGATTTTTAATTTTTTTTAAATAACAACATTTTTAAAGCATGCAAAAAAAAATTCTATAAATAAATTAGAAACATCATATTAAGAAGGAGGTTTTTAGAGAAAAAAAACAAAAAAAGTCTAAATATAAGTGGGAGCATCATATTAAGAACAAGGTTTTTAAAGAAAAAAGTATAGGTTGGGGGCATCATATTAAGAACGAGGTTTTTAAAGCAAACAAAAAAAATCTAAATATAGGCCTAACAGCGATAAGAGCAAAGGATAGAAGCCTTTGTGGAATGCCTTTCGCACACTATTTGATTCCCTCATATATTCCGAAAAAGTATTTATTATCTTCAAACATAAAATACCAGTAAAATAATAAATAAATAACATTGAAGAACTCTAAGTAGCACGATGTTTGATTGAAATCCAAAGACATGCTTAGCAAAAATGACTAATATTTGAATAAAAAAATTTAAAACAACGCTGGCAGAAATGACAGTCCGTCGGATATTATAATCCGACGGCTTATATGTCTACAGTTTTACCTTTGTTTTTCTCTCACGCAAACTGGGTTTATTCGGATAGATATCGCTATTGACAGGAGGGCAGAGTAATTCATCTATTGCCCGTCAAAAATTCATCTACAAGGACACTGAATTTTTCTCATCCCGGTCGACGGTTGGAAAGGATTTTGTGCGCAGGTTGAAACTAGATTTTTCTGAATTGAATCCGTTGAGAAATCGACAATATATGGTGTTGAGTCTGCCGAATTGTGTTAACCTTGGTTTCAAGAATGCATTTTAGTGAATTTATCGATACGCCGTTGTGTTCACATCACCGATCGAAGCATCATTGCCGGGGCAAGATTTGAGGTTTTTTTGGAAGGGCGAAATTGAAAATTTAGGTTTCTTTGCAGAATCAGTAGGTCAAGATAAGGGATCTGCGTGGAAATGGAATCGGGGAGTAGAGATAAGCAGTCGCAGGCGGCGTTTTTGAGCTCGGGTTCAATTTCATGTTCGGTGTGCTTGGAAGCAGTTGCAGACCGCGGGGAGAGATCGATTGCCAAGCTCAAATGTGGTCATCATTTTCATTTAGGTAAATTCATTTAACATCTTCTTGTTTCGCCTTCAAATGGAAAACATAAGCTTTTGAACCAGAAACCCTAGCATGTCTTGTCATATGACATGCCTTAGATGATGGAGATGACGTAAATTAAGTAAACGGAAAACTAGATCATGCTTGTTTTTGTAAATTTGTGATTTTCTGTTATTGCCGTCCTTATAGTAATGGAGAATTTGAATATAAAGGTCATTGCGTATTTGCATTTATTCTGATGAGAGGGGAAATTGTGAAATACCTAGAGGGCAATTTTTGAGTATTTTGTGTCCACAAACGTACAAGTTTTAAAAATGATTTGTAAATGGGAAAACCCTAGATTAGATTATTGGCTTTTTCTTTTTAAGGCAAAACAGGTTCAAGAATCGCAGTGAACCCTAGTTAGTACGATTTAAAGGGGAGGCATGATTCTTTCAAGGTCAACGATGCAGGCCACTATGTGCACCTAATCGTACTTATATAGCACGGTAACTTATGGCATATGAGCCTATCCCCCACTCTTGACTGTATTTAGACTACGGGGCGCTCATAATCTACCACACTGAACAGCATATTAAGAATTTGGTCCGCATTCCAGGTGTGTCCACCCGAATTAAACTGCAGACAACACTTTAGAATGTATGTTTTATTTCATATAAAACTTGTGTTGGTACATTTTGTACCCGTTGGAATAAGATCATGGCTATTAAACGTACCAGTCTTGTAAGCATCTTTATCACCGATAAAGTTTGAAACTAATCTAGAATAAGATTATGGCTAGAAAACATACCTTTCTTGGCATTAATTAGCACATTAATTTCTGCTGCTTTTTGTAACTTTTTCTTGAGACCTATACTTAATTTTAGTATGAAGTGTACCTGTTGGAATGAGATTGTGGCTGGGAAACAGGAATTCTTGTAAATATCAATTTTTATTTCTGCTGCTTTTTGAAACCTTTTCCTTGAGAGTTAATGCAATAATCATTGTAAGAATGCAACATTGTTTTAACCTATTGCCATCAATTTATTGTCAACACACAGAAGGTAAATGTTGTTATTCAGGTAACGTCAAGCTAGATGTGAATTTGTTATTGTATTCTCCTTTGGAAACCCATAAGCAACTTGCTGAAATTTACCTTATGTTCAATTATTTCTACTCGTACATTTGGATCTCACAATCTAGCTGGTGAGTATACTTAACTTTGTCATTCCACCTAAACCTGGAGAACATGTCATATTTGCAGAAACATGAGCAGTATATAGGGCCTAGAATGCAGGATACTAACGTGTCAAATTCAGCACGTGGCTTACATTAGTAAACAGTGTTTGTGGGGTGTTCATAATTCTCTTTATAATTTTAAAGTCCAAAACACTAGTTAGAAACTTTTCCAATCCTTGCTTATCAGAGTCAAAACCTATTTGTATCTTTCCTCATAGTATTTACTTATAGATCTATTGCTTCTTCGTGATTTTAATTTTTACCATCGTATGTGTCGACTTAAACATATTCCTTTTGTTTGCATTTGATGATCTGTTTACAACAGAGTGATTTCGCATGTACAAATTTATTCTTTTTTAGTCTTGTGTGGCGAAACTAGATTGACTGGTGACTGGTGACTGGTGAATGAAGGTGTAGCTGGTCATCGATGGAAGGGAAGTCCTTGTAACTTTTTTTAGTGGAGCATTAGGATTCGTTTGCAATTTTTTTTCTGCTCTTGCACGTGACAACTTTTTTCAGAAAAGGGAGTTGTGTACTTCATTCAATTCTATTTGATGTTTTCTGGCCTAAGAATTTTTGTATGTAAAATTTTCCAATTTGTATTTTTAAAATTTCCAACTTTAAAAATGTGCAATATATTTGTGATTTTGTTTTAGGAACACATTTTTTTAATAGAAAGATAATTATTCATTCAAAATGGGATGAAAGTATACGTACATAGTACATTTGCAGCCATAAGACAATTAATATAGAAATTTCAAATGTAAAACATTAGGTCTACAATATGGGTCACAGTTGCACTTGGCCTCCGTGCTTTCAGGTGTCCACATGGGCAGTACAAGGTACCCAAGAGCATGTTGGAATGGACTATGGGTTTTCTATTGGAATTTTACTGTTTCTCACCACTTGCTCTAAACCCTTTGGATTCTTCTGTGAAAACACTTCATAACCAAGTTGGTGATTTTTTCTTCTGTGAAAACACTTCATAACCAAGTTGGTGATTTTTCACCTTATAGGGCAGGAAAAGTAGATTTATTGCCCAAGGCATCTAATATCTTGATGAATTGCAATGATTGCCAAATCTGATTCTGGGTTACTGTAGTTGTTTTAGGAAAATTCTGAATTGTATATATATGCTTAAAGATGGATGAACTTGTGTATAAGGATGATACCTTAAAGGTATATTTATTATTTTTTTGTAGTTTTTAATTTTTTTTAACTCCATATCACAGAGTATAGTCTGTTGAATTTCTGTTTGCAATAGCAATAACTGTTGGAAAGCTTTAAATTAGCCTCTTGAAATATTGACGGCATTCAACTGAAAATTGCTAATTAAGTTTGCAGAATATGCAAATTGGCTAGCAAACAGTTGGAAAACCCACTTTAAGTGCATAGGGTTTTGATCACCAATCCTAATATACTGGATCATGGCTTTGTTTCTAATGTGAAACAGTTAAGGTGGGGTCCCATGCTGGGGCTATGGCCCTTTAAAATTGGGGCATGTGGTCTCATATAATTTCAAAAAATTGTGCATTTTAAACAATAGCTTGCGCTGAAATTTGGAGCAGTGGTTGCTTTAGGTTCCATTTTTCAGCTCAAGTGGGTGGTGGGAGGGCTCAAATTTACAATGCCCGCAAAACCTTTTTTCCCTGCCAAAACACATTCTTGACCAGAAAAATACAATCCCCAAATCACAAATGAAAGCTTTGGATTAGAGCAAATTAGCCACACAATTTCCGTATCACCACAAGTAACAGCCATTCAAATCAACAAATGCACAGATTTCAGACAAACAGATGACATTAAGGGCTATCTGGTAAGCTGTTAAGAACATGGTGCAAACTAGAAAGTACTATGAAATAGATTCCCACCATAACTGAAGAGATGTTTTGCTAAACTTTGAAAAAAGTTTAACATTGAGATGATCATGAATGCAAACATTTTGAGCACTCTTAAATTGCTGACTGGGAACCATGATACAAAGCTCATGGGACCGTATAATAAAATTAAAAAAAAGTAACTAAAATGTGCCTGGGTACATGAGGAGATGACTAGTTGCCCCTAGGATAAGTGGGGGATTTTTAGATTTTCCTTGGCTGTCCTCTATAAAAGTTGCCCGTATTGAGGACATTTCCAATTACATTCAAAGTAGGGGATGGGGTGGGTATGTTTCCCACTTTGACCCCACATCCCCAAAATGTCTTCTATGGAGGATGGGGTCATATTTAGTGGGGGACACATTGTTGGGAAGCATAGGTCCTTAGTATTCTTTCTAAACTTGACTCCAACTATTTATTTTTTGTTTCTACCTTTCATGCCATCAAGAGTGCTTTAGGAATTTAGATGACTTTGCCATCTCTAGATGACTTTTCCATCTCTATCATGTTCCTTTTTTGAGCCAAGGAAATAATTCAATAACTTAAGTTGCTTGAAAAATAACTTTATCTTATATTCATAAAAATGCAACTTATGTTATAATATTAAAAAAGCTGTTTTATAAAGTGCTGGTAGAATAAGCAGGGGCCAAAAGTAATGTTTATTTAAAAGGTCTTTCTAGACATTTTTTAAATTAAGTTTTGGAGGAAAATGTAAATGAAGAATGGTATTTGAAATATTCTCAAAAAGGTTATAAAAGGAGGTGCTAGGTAGAGAGAAGGATCATCCATTGTTTTGTGAACAAACTCTCGTTTTTAAGATTGAACCCCGATGTTCATCATTCTACCTAAGAATTAAAATCCTTTTGACATCAAAATTTGGAGGAGGAAAACCCTTTAAGTTTCCTCCTGGATTTGAGGATGAAAACCCTCCTATTTATTCAAGCGATTGCATACAGGATTTCTGGTATGCTGAAAAGTATGAAATTTTTTCAATATCACGGCTATTTTTAGTTTGTGAAGTTGTTCTAGTAATCTGTAGTGCCTTGACAATATTTGTACAGTCACTGCAGTGATCGGTACAGTTGCAACAATGATCCATGCTGCTATTGTGCTGCGCTACAGTGGCTTATTTTATTTGGTATGTTTGTTTGTGAAGTTATCAAGTTTTTGTGGTTTCTAGTTTCATTTAGAATTTCATAGTCATTTGTGAAAGATTCTAATGTTTATCTGCATGTGAAGAAATAATAAATTCCATATTAACATTATGCCATATTGGCTGTGAAGGACCTCAGTTAATGTGAGAAGGATTACAACAAATAACCTAAATTATTTCTCATTCTTCTATATAGTTATTGCCTTTTCAGGATCCATAATCTGAATTAGTTTTGATGTGCCACACTAGTTATTTTGGCGTTTGGGGCTACTGTTCTATCATTTCTTGGTCTGCTATAACTTTTAGCACCACATCAGTCTGTACCAATATAGATATTGTGTGAAATGTCTGCATTTGATAATCCTGGGACCTCAATTTGTATAATTTCATTTAGGCATCATCAACATTTATTTGATATTTGGGTTGCTACATATCATTGTTTCAGTTTGGAGGTGAGTTGTACATTTGAGAGTGCAGTTGCAAATCTTTAATCTGGTATTTCTGATTTATTCTAATTATTGTATCTTCATAGTTTGTTGGGTTGGATATATCCATGTAATAGAACTCTTTAAATAGAAAAATATGTTTTCAGCTTATTAATGAATTGTCTTTATCATAATTTTCTGCATGGTACATATCCAAATTTAATATATGTTTTGTGAACATTCTGGATTGATTGCCGTTAAATCTTCATAGCTATTGCATGTTATTCTGATGGAGTTTGGATGGCATAACCTCCAAACCTTTAACAGTGATTCATAATCTGCCATTGCACATTGTAACCTTGTGGCTTGCCAATAGTCTGTAAATAAAATTAAAAGTTATTAAGCATTTTAGTCACCATGTGCTCTCATCTTGCCCATTTGGGTGTTTTTGCAAGAATATCCCAAGTTTGCGGGATGGGGACGGTATTAAAATAATGTAATGTTTCTTTAATGGTCATCTTAGTTGTCTTACTTAGTTTAGGTAGTTTCTATTTTTGACTTATGTTTACGTTTGTTTCGTTTAGAAACACCATAATTTAATTGCCTATATAATGTAACTTTCGCCTTCATTATTGAATATACAATTACCATTACATGGTATCAGAGTGGGTCGATGGGGTTTTATAAAGTTTGGCGATTTTTTTTTTTAAATTTGTGGTCTGATCCTAAATAATTTTTCTGAAAATAATTCAAAAGTTTTTTGAACGAATTTTTTAGTAAACAATCATGGGAATTTCTATCTTCGAAAAGTGCGGATTTTTTTGTGTGTTGAAAATCCTGAGATTGGTCAAGAAAAGTCAAGGGTTTCTATTCACGTTTGAAAGATGTGCTATTTTCTTGTGCCCTCGTCATTTCATCTATGCAAATCACGTCTCCATTTATTTTTGTGTGGATTTTTTCAAGGAAAATTACGCAACGTCTGAAGCATTTCGCGGACGACAAAATCATGATGTTTTTGTGTGCCTATTTTTTCCGTGCCAGTGTTGTAGTGCTGGCGTTTTCATGCTTTGTCATGTCTTTTCATGTCCGCCTTGTTGAATTTGAAGTGGTTTTTTAATGTTCGCCCACTTGAAGTTTTTCGATGCGCAGGATGCACATAAAGGCAGTTTTAGAATAGTTCATAAATATTAGAATATGTATTATGTTTCCATTAATGCTCAAGTTTATTCTTTAGGATAGTTTCCGTTCTTATGGCAGTTCCATATTTGGAAACTTGCTATTTTGTATATATCCTGTGTATTATTTATGAGCGGGTTGCTCATTGTGAATAACATCAATTCATTAAAATCTATCTGCTCTTGCATATATTATTTTATGGTATTAGAGCCCAGGCGAATATTTTGGAAAAATTAATAATTTCTTTGAAATTATTCTGCTTCAATTTTTTCAGAAATCATTCTGGTCTATGCTCGTGTTTTTTTGGAGTCAGGCAGTTTTCGTGAAGGATCCCGTGGTTGGGATTTTCTAAACTAAAATTTTTGGCTTCTGTGCATGACTATATCTGCAAATCGCGACCTGTCTTGCTGCGCGAGTTGTATCTGTGGGAGTTTGCTTATCTGCACGTGATTTTTTCCTGCTTTAAAATCCATGCAACTTGGTGCCGTTTTTGCCTCGAAACCCTAATTTTTGGGATCCAGATTTTTTTTCGAATACATATTCTTGGTGGGTTTTTCGAGATCTTATCTGGGTCTTCGTCAGATTTTTTTGGGTGCTTCGTTTTTTGTGCCTCAATTTTCGAGCCAGTAGATTTGAATTCCGACTTCAGATTCGTTTTGAGTTTTCTGTCAGCATTTTTGGGTACCTGTCAGATTTTCTGGGTCAGCCAAAAATTTGCTTTGGAATCCGTGCCGATTGAACTTCATTCTTGAAGTGTGTACCTAATTTTGCTCAACGCCATTCTGTTTCTCTTTGTGTATTGAGAAATGTGTAAATGGCCTCTTTGACCAATTTAATGTTGGAGGGCAGTCAACGATTTAATGGCAGTAATTATAATACCTGGAAGCAACGTATGTTGACCATATTTGAGTATCGCCGCCTCGATAAACTTGTTTTGGGCACAGAAACTCGTCCTACCACAGCTGGAGTTGATTAGGACAAGTTTGATGATCGTAACAGAGAAGCTGTCATGCTTCTAAAGCTGTCTGATACAGATGACCAGTTGCCTCAGATTCCCTTAGGGAAGACGACCTCTGACATTTGGAAGCACCTGAAGGACATTTGGAAGCACCTGAAGGAGCTACATGAGACCTCTGATAAAAGCCGAGCATTCTTCTTGAAAAATCAATTGTTCTCCACCATGATGGATGACAGTATGTCTTTACAGGAGCATCTCACGAAGATTAAGGACATTCGAGATCAGCTTGAGGCTATTGGTCGGAAAATGGAGGAAGAAGATATGGTAGTCATCACTCTCAAGAGTCTACCACAATCTTACGAGCACTTTGTTGAGACTCAACATTACATCTACGAATGTTGATTTAAAGTTTCCTGATTTATGCAACAAACTCCTACAATAGGATCGCTGGAAGCAGCAGTTTGGTAGTTGTGCTTCCTCGTTCTCTTCAGAACAAGCCTTTGCAGCTAAATTTCATCCATCTCAGTCCTCACAACAAGGAGGTTCACATCAACCTTCAGGCAACCCTCAGCAAAAAAATGTGCAGTGTCACTATTGTCGCAAGTACGACCATATGAAGAAAGATTGCCGTCAGAGAATCGCTTCTGAACAAAGGAAGCAGGGAGGGTCACATCAGTAGGTGAATGTTGCTGAACAGTTTGAGCAGGAGTCTGTTTTTTACGCTTTTATGGCTCAAAGCCCTTCAGATCTAGCTAGGTCTTCTGCTTGGTACATTGACTCTGGGGCTTCATGTCACTTTTCTCATCGACGTGACTGGTTTATAGATTTCTCTCCTTTCAGTGATTCAGTTGTGTTTGGCGGAGGTGGCGGAGGTGAGGAGTA
>MU224177.1:2044326-2082194 GCA_018584345.1 Thuja plicata
CTTCTGCTTGGTACATTGACTCTGGGGCTTCATGTCACTTTTCTCATCGACGTGACTGGTTTATAGATTTCTCTCCTTTCAGTGATTCAGTTGTGTTTGGCGGAGGTGGCGGAGGTGAGGAGTACAAAATTGTTGGCAGAGGAAATGTTCAGATACAGTCTGGTGGGAGGAAGCTCATCTTTCTCAATGTGTGCTACGTTCCTGGTATGGCACTCAATCTGCTCTCTGTGAGTCAAATCATGAGGAATTCCCCTCAGTTGGATGTGGTATTCAGTGCTCACAAATGTTCCATTATTGATCGAGAGACTTGTCTTACTATTGCTACTGGTCTAGAGGATCATGGCCTATATCGGCTTACTGACACCAGTGATTCTCTTGAGATAGCTATGGTAGCTCGTACTTCATCTCTCAACACTTTGTGGCATCAGCGATATGGACATCTCAACATCCAGTATCTCTCTCAGCTGTCTCGGGAGGGACTTGTTTCTGGCCTACTTGATATTCAGACACAACATCTTGGAGTGTGTGGTGCTTGTCAAGTTGGTAAACAACATCAGACTCCCTTCAATGGTGGAGATTCTTGGCGTGCGTCTAAGGTACTTCATTTACTTCATGTTGATATTTGTGGTCCTATGAATACATCTTCAGTTACTGGTTGCAAATATTTTCTGCTTATTGTTGATGATTTTAGTAGAAAGATGTGGGTGTACTTTCTTAGACAAAAATCAGATGCTTTTAGTACCTTTTAGAAGTACAAGTCTTTGGTTAAAAAGGGTCCGACTGTGGTGTCATTTCTCTTAGAACAAATAACGGTGGGGAATTTTGTTCTACTATTTTTTTCGATTTTTGTGCTACCCATGGCATCAAACGCCAGTTCACTACACCCCACACTCCTCAGCAAAACAATGTTGTTGATCGTCGCAATCGTACGATTGTTGAGATGGCTCGTTCTATGTTACAACACAGGAGCGTTCCTAATAAGTATTGGGCAGAAGCAGTGTTTACAACTGTCTACCTCCTTAATCGTTCTCCTACTCAGGTTGTTAAGGGAAAGACTCCAGAAGAGGTTTGGTCTGGCCGTAAGCCTAGGATCAGTCACCTGAAGATTTTTGGCTCTCTTGCATATGTCTGGATTCTTGATGCTAAGCGCTCGAAGTTGGATTCCAAGAGTCAAAAGCTCATGATGATAGGGTACAGTGACAACCATAAGGCTTATAGACTGATAGATGTCGACACTGATCGTCTTATCTTCAGTCGTGATGTTATTTTGATGAAGCTAGAGGACCTTTTCTGTCTTCTTCTAAGCAGTGTTTTGAGGATCAACCTCATAGTTTTCCTCTTCCTTTAGCTCCACCTGATGGGAGGGATGATGCAGAGCCTTTTGTTGATGATGCCTGCCATGAGGCTCCTGTCCCTGATCCTGTTGAGGCTCCGGAACATAATCCTCTTCCTGCTCTTGATGCACCTGTTGCTGCTCCTGAGCCGCTTCTAGCTCCTCCAGATGTTGGCTCCTCTGCTTTCTGGCCTAAATGGTGGGCTAAAACTATTGGTGATCTCCGGGATAATGAGCTCATTGAGGGTAGAGCTTCCAGAAATAAGAGCAAACAACAACCTATAGTTAATTTTGCTCTTATGGCCAACCTGCATAGTGTTTATGAGCCCCAGACTTATTCTGAGGCTAGAAGTATCCCTGAGTGGGAACATGCTATGGAAGCTGAGTTTCAAAGTCTTCAGAAAAATCACACTTGGGCCCTTTTTGATCTCCCTTCAGTGAAGAAACCCATCAACTGCAAATGGGTGTACAAGGTGAAATACAAAGCTGATGGAACCTTAGACATGTATAAGGCTCATCTTGTTGCTCGTGGGTTCTCACAGAAGGAAGGCATTGACTATGAGGAGACCTTTGCTCCTACAACCAAAACGAGTACCATTAGCAGCTCAGTTTGGTTGGCAAGTCCATCAGATGGACGTTAAGAGTGCCTTTTTGAATGGTGACTTGCAGGAAGTTGTCTACATGACGCAACCCACAGGATTTAAGGTTGTTGGTCAGGAACACAAGGTCTGTAGGCTAGTCAAAGCTCTCTATGGTCTGAAACAAGCCCCTCGGGCTTGGTACATGAAAATTGATAAGTACTTAACCGATCATGGTTTTCAGAGGAGTCCCTCGGATTCAAATCTGTATATCAAACATACTGGTGATGATATATTGTTTGTAGTTGTTTATGTGGATGATTTGATCATTACTGGCTGTTCCGCACATTTGATCATTGAGATCAAACAGGATTTGTGCCGCACCTTTGATATGACAAATTTGGGACTCTTGCACTATTGTCTAGGAATTGAGGTTTGGTAGACTGAGCACATTATCTTTCTTTCTTAGTCCAAATATTCCAGAATTCTTATGGACAGGTTTCGAATGCAGGATTGCAAAACCTGCCTCCACTCCTATGGAACCCAGGCTCAAATTGTCAGCTCAGTCTGATTCACCTGTTGTGGATGAATCTTTGTTTAGACAACTAGTGGGCAGCCTCATTTATCTTACTGCCACTAGACCTGACATTAGTTTTGCAGTGAGCTACATATCCCGCTTCATGACAGCTCCCAAGGCTGATCATTGGATAGCAACGAAGCGTGTCCTGCGTTATGTAAGTGGTACTCCTGATTAAGGACTTTTGTACACTCGGAGTTCTGATCCTACACTATGTGGCTACACAGATTCAGACTGGGCCGGTTCGGTTGATGACTGTAAGTCTACCGCTGGATATGTGTTTAATTTGGGGTCTGGTGCTGTCACATGGACTAGTAAGAAGCAGCAGGCGGTGGCTCTTTCTTCGACAGAAGCAGAGTATCAGGGAGTAGTTAAGGCAGCTTGTGAGGCAGTTTGGCTTCGCCGGATGCTTGCAGATATGCATGTTCCTCAAACAGGTCCGACTACCTTATTCTGTGATAATCAGGGTGTGCTCAAACTGGCAAAGAATCCGGTCTTCCATGAAAGAACCAAGCATGTGGAAACTCATTGTCATTACATCTGTCAGCTAGTTGAAGACAAATCCATTCAATTGATGTATATTTCTAGCTTGGAGCAGCCAACAAATATCTTCACCAAGTCCCTCGGTTATGATAAATTTGTAAAATTCAGGGAGTCTATTGGTGTTGTTGATAGATTGAGCATTAAGGGAGGGTATCAAAATATTTATTAGAATATTTATTATGTTTCCATTAATGCTCAAGTTTATTCTTTAGGATAGTTTCCGTTCTTATGGCAGTTCCATATTTGGAAACTTGCTATTTTGTAGATATCTTGTGTATTATTTATGAGCGGGTTGCTCATTGTGAATAACATCGATTCATTAAAATCTATCTGCTGTTGCATATATTATTTTAATAAAGTCCCCGACTTTACCGACCGAAGCTTATTGAAGCAAACTCTGTCTTTGGTTTCTTTGTAGTCGGTGAGTCGGGTGGAATTTCTAACTCCCCAACTTGTTCTGAATTTCGTGTTTTCCCCCGGCTACTCGACTATGCATGATGTTGGGTAGTCGGCTCATTTAGCAAACTTCGATGTCAGTAGGTATGTAAGTTCAGGTTTTCCCCCGACTACCCGACATCAAAGGTCAATGGAGACAACGTTCTTGTTTGGTTCTAAAAGCACCCCAACTCCCCGACTTGGTGGTGAATCGTCATAAATACAATTGCATGGAATGAAAAGACAAAGTTCATAATTTTTGTACGAACCCAATTAGTATTGTTAAAGAATGTTTGGAAAGTTATTGGAATCCGTGTAGGGTCAGCAAGTCAGGCTTTCCTCCCAACTTTCGAACCAAATATAGGTGGTTCAAAGGTTTTAATTCTCCCCCGACTACTTGACATCATGCATTGTTGGGTGGTATACATGATTCTCGAATTCACATGGATGGTGGTATACATGATTCTCGAATTCACATGGATGCCCAACTTTGACAATGTTGATGGCAATGGGATGTGGAAGTGTGACAACGTGCCACATGTCTTATTTGGCTCCACCAATGGAGACAGATTTCATGTCGTAGGGTTAACTAATGAATATGTTTGATAGATGTGATGATGCGAGGAAGTGGCATGCGTCCTGAGATACTTCAAAGGGAAATATGAAATGGGTAGAGAATATCTTGTTATAAGAAAATATTCTCTCAACGAAAAGAATAGAGTGAAGGTAAGAGAATACTCAAGTGATTTTGGTTAAAACAAGGAGAATATTTTTCAGTTGTGGCCAAATAGTAAACAAAATGTAGTTTTGTGGGAGTATGATTATATATGTTTAAAGGGAAATGATGTAGATACTTTCAGATAAAGGACATAGACAAAATGCTTTCAGTTAGGTTGTGTTGGATTTAGAAAGGCAGAGATTAAAACCAATTACATAGAATATTTTTGGCACTTCAAAATCTCCGTAGAAGCTCAAGATGGAGGGCTAAATGCTCTGTTATATTTTTACTAACCTCAACCCTTTGTTTTCTCTATTTTTTGTGTTCTTGATCCAGGAACTAGCCGATGGCCTCCCGCCAAATTTTGATATTTTGAAAGCTTGATGAAGGGTTGTTCTAAGCTTATCTAGAAGGTGATTTTCAATAAATGATGAAGATTTGACAGGTTGTGATATAATTTACTGAAGTTAATGCAAATATTTTGAGAAGACCACTACAAGCTGCTTGCTGTCATGAAGATCAAGGAGCCATGGACACTGTTGTCACAAAAGTTTGCACCCTCGCCTAGATGGTGATTAGCGACCTAGGCAACCTTGTGCAACATGGAAACAAACTCCAAGCGTGGGACTTGAAAAGCGAGGTTGAATCTCCGAAGAAGGCCGGCTTCCTTACAATCAGGATGTACCTAAAACTACTACTTTTGAGGAAAAGGGAGAAGGATATGCTGAAAGGGAAAGGGGGGTGATGCACCAGATTAAATCAGGGATCTCTCTGCCTATAGCTGCACAAATCATCAACAAGCACTCAACTTACACAATTCTTACTCTAGGATGCCCTTCTAAAGCTCATATGCAGGTCAGAGCTAATGAGAAGCTACAAGGAAAGAACTTTCACAATGCATCATCTATGAGCCCATTAGACACAGCAGGTAAACTTTAAAGACAAGAAAGAAGCATTCAACATAAGGCAAGAGCATGCACATATGATCGAATGGAAGAAAGGGTAAACAAATGAAATTTCATTAGTGGAGGCAAAAAACAAATTACAGTTGCAGAGCCTAAGCTGCTGCAAGTGAACAAAAGAGAACCCTGAAAGCATCTACAAGATTGCCTTTTATGGAGCTGGCATAACTTAGAACGACTGCTTGAAGTTCAAACCCCATCGGGGTTGAGGTACAGAAGGAACAAATCAGAAGAAATCTGATCTCAAAAGCAAATCGAACACTCAAGAAGTTACAGAAAGGAGCAATGAATGCCCAACAACAAAAGAGTGACCCATCCCTCTGTGAGAAGCAGATAAGAAGAAATCTTCTGATGGCGTGTATAATCCAGTCTCGAGCCTTGGAATAGCTAGAAGAATCAGATCGAGACCCCATGGAAGTAATGGCGCCGCTTGGAAGAGGTCGACAACAGAGGACGGGTCGCTAAGGCAGCTGGTAATGTAAATGTGCCTGTTGGTCTGTATCGGCAAGAGGGTCTGTATCAGCAGGAGTCACCCCGAAAAGTGCCCATGTATCTGTGTTTGGTGTTGAAATTGACCGCTTTGACCATCGGTGAAAGTCTCCCCGACAATCAAACTCCTGGATTGAACACAAGGATCCGCTGTGGCAAGCTATCAGACGTTGAGGAGGCACTCAAAATCCCGCGGACACCAAATCTCCTTACAACTGCTGTGGAGTGCATATCGACAAGACCTACGCCAAAAACATGGTCAAACTGCCCCTAGAAGACTATGTTGGAGGGACCTCCACTGATGAGCTTCATCGGTGTAACTAGAACAATCAGGCCACATTGAAAACTCCCCTCTGATGGCCATCCCTATGCCGATAAACTCCATAGGAACAACCCTGTTGACGACACCTGTCATTTTGTTCGCTCAATACTTCATCGGCAGGACCTTTGCCATAGCTAATTCTTGAATATTCTTCGGCAAGAGTTACCCCGATGAAAACCATCGGGGGTAACATGGATCACTGGGCCAAATTTGTTCGCTTCTGATCACCGATGACCCAATTTGTCTGCAAGAGTTCCATCGATATACCCAATGCTGAGCCGCCTAGAGACCTCATCAGAAAGACTTACCTCAATGAAAACTGACATCAGCAAGACCTTCGCCGATGACATCCGACCATCCTCCTATCGACAAAACACTCGGTGATGCAACTCATCGACATAGCATACCTTGTTGGCCCTAAAGATTGTCCCTTTTGATCGCCGATGAACCTTGAGATCATCAAGACACCCGCCGATAAACCTCATCGACAGAACACAAGACCTGCTACCTCGAAATCTGCATCCTTAGCCTACTGAACAATGATTTGAGGATCTGATGGTAGGCTGAAAAGGTCAACAGATACCTTGTCTATCTTTTTGACAGTCTGATCTGAGCTCATGGGAGAATATTTTCAAACAAATCTGCACAACTACTTTGAAGAGGAATGAAGGAATATCTGAAAGTTGTCAGCAAGTCACTAAATGTTTTGTCTTTTAGTCTGATGGTGGTTACCTACTACCAGGTAGATTTTTTTGTAAAGGCCTGAAGCTTGTTCGCTCCCTTGGATTATAAAAGGGAATTTAGAGTCTCCTTTTGAGGGGGATGATTTGGAGGAACATTTGAGAAAAAAGGGTTCCAATTTTCTGATTTTTGCAAGTGCAGGCAAAACATTTGTAAATATTGCGAAGTGTTTGTGTTAGGATGCATGCATATAGTCTTATTTTGTAATGTCTTCTGTGTCTTGAATTGAGCTCCATGATTGTATCTTATCATACAACTGTCTCTAGGATTGTTCAGCTTTGCAGGCACACTTTGCTCTCTTGGATTTCATTTGTTATTGCCTTCTATTTTAGGAGTATTGTAATTGCTTTGATAAATGGAATGAGGACTTCATGTTTCCAGATGGATTGTAAAGAATGGTTGTGTGATAGGTATTAGTGATCTTGTTATTGCTAGGTGATAACATTTTCAAGATCTTCAAGGCATCTTTGAGGTATTGCAATTTGAGTTTGCTTTCTATTTGACTCTGTTGCCCTTATCTAGGCACTTGTCAATCCTTTACAAGTTCTGTTTGGTCCTGTCAGTCAAAATCAAAATCATTTTAATTTCATATTGTTAGTGTTGGTATAAGTTAATGTTGTTCTCATCAACTGCTTAATGCAAGTGGGATTGTGCATAAAGTTGGTAAAGTTTAAACACTCACTACCCGTTGATATGAGAATATCCACTTTAAAACGTTTGAAGTCACTGTTCAAGATGAGTTTATGATATTGTTCAGGCCTGGAAGTAGGAACAACCACCCGAGTCTAGTCGAGCTCGAAGTGAAGAAGGCTTTTATGCCTTGTTATGTTATGTTTTCTTGTCTTCAATAATCTGTGGATAGAGTTGGATATATTGTCTAGATTTTTAATATCATGTTCTAGGTTCTGTTATTGCTCTTAGGATTGGAGGTAGCAAGAAAAATCGCCAACATGCCCAACCTTTGTGTTTATGCTCGTGCATGTTTCTCTTTGCATTTTGTTCTGACGTTTTGAAGTTCATGTTTTGAGGGTTGGAAATACCCGCGTTTTGTTGTATCAAGAAAAGTCACGACGACCACCCTTCTTGAAGGTTTTTGCATGATTTTGTCAAAATCATGGCCTTTTCTTGCTCCTTCAAATCCACGCAGCTCCTTAGAACTTGCGGCTAGGGTTTTGTGCCTATTAGAGGCAAATCGACAATAATCTTTTGGTTTCTTTTTTGCCTTTCAACCTGCTGTTTTTCACATAATTGAAGATTTTTTTTGTGGGTTTTGCACGATTTTCCGAAAAAAATTGTGGTTTTTTTCATGGGTTTTGTGCGATTTTTCCCAAAAATCGTGGTCTTTGCATTTTTATTTTTTGCCTGAGGGGTGTTTGAATTTTTCCACAGAAAATCATTTCTGATGATTCAATGTTTGGGTTTTATACTTTTTTCCTAAAAAATTCTTGTTGGGTTTTATAAGTTTTTCCACAAAATTATTTATTTGTTTGGTTTTATAATTTTTTTTGTGGGTTTTTCAATTATCTCCTTAAAAATCATGTCTGATTTTGATCGATTTTTCTCCTTAAAAATTGTGTTTTTTTTTTTCAAATTTCTCCTTCAAAATCGTTTCTAGGTTTTTTTGATTTTCACCTTAAAAATTGTGTCTGGTTTTGATTTATTTTTCTCCTCAAAAATTGTATCTGTTTTTTTGATTCTCCTTAAAAATCATTTTTGGGTTTTATAAAATTTCCTTAAAAAATTAATGTAAGGTTTTATAATATTTTTGCTCAAAAAATTGCTGGTGGGTTTTTTGATTTTTGTTCTAAAAAATTCAGATAGTTTTTTGCAGGTGATCTCAGCATCACATGAAGGGTTTGGTGATTTTTTTTGTCATAGTGCACATTTGCAAAAGTTTTTGGCAATTTTTTCAACAAAATCATGCCAGTTTTTCTGAACCAGTTCAGTTTGGCTATTTTCTCCTCAAAATCATGGTTTTAGTTTGAGAAGTTGTTCTTGGTATCTTTGGCTACAAGGAGGGACAATTTCGTTTCCCAACACCAGGTTGGAAGGTTTGTGGTTATCTTGGTCGTATCTAGAATATCCGTAGAATTAGGGAGGGTCTCAGCAGCAAGCTCATTTTGCAGAGTGTTCTTCTATGCATTCTGAAGAGAGGGGGGCAACCTTCTATGCATTTGTGACCAAAAGACTTGCAGATTGTCTTCTGTAGGGTTGTTAGAATGATGACCCATTAAGGGAGGGTATTAAAATAATGTAATGTTTCTTTAATGGTCATCTTAGTTGTCTTAGTTTTCTTAGGTATTTTTGTCTTTTGTTTACATTTGTTTCGTTTAGGAGCAACGTAATGCAATTGCCTATATAATATAACCTTCATCTTCATTGAATATACAATGACCATTATAGATGGCATGGACGGGGATGGGTTTTCGGTGCCGATTTTTTTTCCAATATTGGGGACGCATAGGGGAAGACAAAGGGGACGACTATATAAATATAGGGAAAATTTAAAATATATAGGGAAATTTGAAATGCTCATACTAAAAATTGGATAAAGCATGCATATATACATCATATTCATATGAAAACATGGATAAAGCATGCATATATACATTATAGAACCTTAACATATAATATTTGTGTTCAGGAATCATAATTCATTGTTAATATAATAATATTCAATATGCATTCATAATTCATTGTCAAAACATTATTAATACATAATAATGAATAAGTGATCCCGGTAACTGTGTGTAGTCATGCCTTCTTTTGGTAAAAAATGGTTACAACTATATTCTCTTATTCCATAGCCGTATGTTTTCATTCCATAGGTTTTCGCTTTGTCTTACAGTTGTATGCTTTCATTCTATAGTTGTATTTAGTTATACTTTTTGTTCATTCTACATCTACAATTGTATGTAGTTGCACGATAGCTCATTCTTGGAAAAGAATTATATTTGTATACTCTTATTCTACAGTTGTATGCTTTCTTTCTATGGATAGTAGTCATGCTCTAGTTCATTTTACATCTGACCTCATTCTACTGTTATATGCAGTCCAAAGGAATTCATTGTCAATATGAAGATTTTTTTTTCTTAATTTAATTTGAGTTTTTTTTAAATGGCTGCCTAGCCAAGGATGTTTGACCATTCCATTGATGGAAGAGGATGTCCCAGATATCCCCTAATCGTCCTAGGGATGGATGAACATCCTTGGCTTTAGGTAGCGCCGTCCCCAAGTTTCTGGGGATTTTCTGGCAAAAACCTACATATAGGGACGCCTAGGGGATGCCCCTGCGACCCAAAAACATCCCTGATATGGGGACAGTGATTTTAAATTCTGGGACGCGTCTCTAGGTTGAACATTTCACGTGTATTGAAAATCCAGCTTGTGACGTTACCTTTTCATTCACTAGGGAGTGGGATAAGTTCATTTAGATGGGAACTCTCAAATCCTCCAAGTCACATGCCCTAGTTGCTAACTAAGATACAAAAGAACATAAAGGATTAGGCAACAATGATAAGAAATAGAAAAATAACCATAACAAGGAGAAAAAGAATCAAAACTTGCAAGCTCGAAAGTACTGTACACTTTTCTAAAATTCGTGGGGTTCGGGACAATGACCCGGTTTTTTTTGTGTTAACTTGTCAAGCATTTTTTGGGTTGACTAGTCAAGCATTTCCCTAGGCTGGCTAGTCAAGCATTTCCCTAGGTTGACTCGTTAACCATTTCCCTAGGTTGACCCGTCAAGCAAATTTTAGGATTAGGGTTTTTCTATAAGAAAAACGGTGTTAGGGTTATGGCTGGTTAGAGTGAAGAAGTATCGTAGCATTTTTGCAGCGGTATTGAGCTGCAAGGGATTGCTGGTTGTAATTAGTTGAAATTACTGAATAATAATATTGGACTCTCTGTTTGGTGGATGTAGCCCAAGATTGGGTGAACCACGTTAAATATATGTCTTCTTGTTCTACTTATGTGTGCTTATTCCTTTGCATTATTGGTTATATTTGCATGTAACTGTTAGATTTGTGTCTTCTAATCCTAACAAGTGGTATCAGAGCAGGTTGTTTTCAGTTATCCTCTGCAGGATGGTCTCACAGTTGAGTGGGAGTAATGGCAGACGAATGTAAGTTGAAGGTTGAGAAGTTTAATGGGCAGAACTTTTAGTTATGGAAAATGCAAATGGAGGACTATCTCTACCAGAAGGATTTATGGCGGCCACTGGGAGGAATAAGCAAGAAAGTCGCAACTATGTCTCATGAGGATTGGGATATTTTGGATAGAAACACTTGGCAGTATTCGTTTATGCCTAGCACAATCGGTGGCATTTAATATTACAAAAGCGAAGACAACTGAAGAGTTGATGGAAACCCTAGCGAAGTTATATGAAAAGCCTTCTACTTCGAATAAGGTATTTCTTATGAAGCGTTTATTTAATATGAAAATGGTTGAAGGTGGGTTAGTTGCTGATCATTTAAATGAGTTTAATACAGTTACCAGTAAATTATCTTCTGTTAATGTCAATTTTGATGAAGAAATTAGGGCTCTTTTGATTTTGTGTTCTTTGTCTGAAAGCTGGAATGGCTGGTAGTAACTCTGTTTCTGGTTCAAATACCCTAAAATTTGATGATGTTGTTGGTGTTATTCTGAGGGAGGAAATTTGTAGGAAAAGCTCAGGTGGGTCCACATCAGGTAGTGTTTTGAATGTAGAAAGTAGAGGCAAATCAAAGGAGGGAGGAAACAATTCTAGAAGTCTTGGGAAATCACGAGGAAAATCAAAGGGCAAGAGGTCTCAATCCAGAGGACCAAACGATTGCTGGTACTATGGGAAAACAGGTCATAGGAAGAAAGATTGCTGGTCTCGGAAGAATAAATGAGACAAACAAGAAGGCAAATGTGGTAAGTAATAAATTTGAAGAGGATGTTATGCTTCTTTCCCTTGAAAATGCTGATGATTCATGGGTTCTAGATTTAGGGGCCTCATTTCCTGCTACGCCCCATAGAAGTTATTTTCTTGATTATGTCCAAGGGGATTTTGGGCTGGTTTATTTGGGAGATAATGAACCCTGTCAGATTGTTGGGAAGGGAAGAATTAAGATTAGGTTGCTGAATGGGAATCATTGGCTACTACAATAGGTAACGCACGTTCCAAGACTGAGTAGGAATTTAATTTCAGTAGGGCAGCTAGGTGATGAAGGTTGCATAGTTACTTTTAATGATAAAATTTGGAAGGTTTCAAAAGTCTCCTTAGTAGTAGCAAAAGGTGTGAAAGTAGGCACCTTACATCTTTGTACATGTCATACTGTTCCTTATACTTTAATTGTTACAGAGAAAAGTCAATGTTCAGGAACAGTTGTTGCAGTTGAGCAGGTAGAACATGAAACAATTGCTGTGGATTCTAAAACAACACTATAGCACAACAAACTTGGCACATGAGTGGAAAAGGTACGAAATTACTTCATTCAAAGAAAGTCTTACCAGGTCTGAAATGCGTCAATATGGATTTCTCTGAAAGTTGTGTGTATGGAAAACAAAAGAGAGTTTGGCCACGAACTTTGAGGATGATTAGAGGGTTTGGCCATTGGACTATTGTATTTGATGCTAATCATCATTTGGAATATAATGCATTGTTTTTTTGTATTTGACATTTTCATTGTTTAATGCAATGTGTTTAGTTACTTTAGTATTCCATAGTTTCATTTGTTATACAAACACAGAAACACTCACTTTTGGCTCATTGAGTACAAGATTGTTATGTACAAGGACAGTCCAACAACTTGATGAGAAGTAGAACCAGAGGAGCCATTATAGGTGGTTCATGATGATGCAACATAGATAAAGTTGGTTGGTATTGGATTGAGGATCTTGACCTTGAGGAGTCGAGCAATTCGAGTGATGAGGAGTTGGGCATGGACTTTGAGGATGATTAGAGGCTCTTGGCTGTTGGTCAATTGTATTTGGATCTTAAATGTAATTACTAATCATCGTTTGGAATATAATGTATTGATTTTTTGTATTTTGCATTGTTTAATGTCATAGTTTCATTTTTTATGTACAGACACACATATCTATCTATCTATATGTATATGTATGTGTTTATGTATATATCTGTATATATCTATGTATACACACACATCTGTGTGTACATACATACATACATACACAGAGACGCACATATATGTATGTATGTAGATACATACATACACACACAAATACATACATACATACATACATACATGTATGTATTTAAGTATGTGTGTGTGTGTATATATCATTGTTTTGGGGTAATCGCTTTTGACTGGAGCTACGAACCAGTGAAGTCACAATGGGGGACCTCATCCCCGAGAGTAGGCTGAGGCATTAATGCTTCCTTGATTTGTCTCCCCCCTTGAGAGCTAGTATGTGTCTCCCGCAATTTTCTATTTTGTAACTTTCCCTACGTTGGCTACATCATTTCTCCATGCTCGAGTGCCACCTTATCATTCCAAACCACCTTATCTTTCCACGACACTGAGAACATCGTCCCCCTTATCCCTCCATTTTATTTCTCCATGCCCTCCTTATCTCTTCGATTTTTCTGCCAGCGTGTCCTATTGTGGGAGTGGGTTCGAGCAACAATGTGTGGGACTGTAGCCAGTGCCTCTGACCTCCATTCGTTTGAGTTGGCAAAGACTCCCA
Organism: Thuja plicata; assembly: GCA_018584345.1. Lineage (NCBI taxonomy): Eukaryota > Viridiplantae > Streptophyta > Pinopsida > Cupressales > Cupressaceae > Thuja > Thuja plicata. Next base: position 2,057,700 of record MU224177.1, read on the forward strand.
TGAGTAGTGTCCGACACAACATCCATGTGTAAACGCATCCACATCCAGTGTCGACATACATCTTGCGAGTTTCAAACCCAAGACCTCCGTGCAAACACGGTTCACAACGGATCTGCGGGGTCATCGCCTATGCATATATCTATCTATCTATATGTATGTATCTATGTCTATTTATATATATGTACACACACACACATAAAAACAACAATATGTGATCAGCCGCGACTGATTGCAAATTGCCAACCACAGTGATTTTTTCCCTGTAAAAATCGCTATTAGAGCTGCAAAAACCCTGTTAAAATCGTGCCCAAAAGTCGTGCCCAAAAATATGAAAAAAAGAAGCTGGAAACCCAAAAAAGCCAACAAAAGTACTCGGAAAACAAGCAAAAAATCTAAAAAACAAGGTGCCACAAAGTTTTGAGCAGAGGACCTCTACATGAGAAGTAAGAAATTGTAAAATTGCTCGGACAAATCGTGCAACTGTTTATTACAAAGGATTTGCGTGGCTGCAATTATGAAGACTGCAATGGTTTCTTCATTTTTGAAGAGAAGAAACTTATACGTTTTGAGCACGCCTTTCCTTGAAAATAGCTTTTAAGTTTTGTTGATGTGAGTGTTTGTCTTTCATTATCTTGTCATTTTCTAAAATTATTGAGGTGAATATAATCTTATTAGTAGTAGTTATAGGTTTTATTGGATTCAAATTTTGCATTGATTTTCACTATAGAGTAAATTTTTTTTTTTTTTTTTTAAATTGAGAGTTTATTATTTTTGAATTTCTTAATGATTAGAAAGTTTTATTTTTATTAAATAATATTTTTTATTTGTAAAAAATGTATTCTATAAAATCTTGATATGTTCAATTAAAATCATTTATATTTACTTAATTGATTAAACTTTTTTTAATTGTTGTATTTTGAATGCATAATGTGTTCTCCAAGTTATTGGGTACGCTTTTAAGGCCTCTTGCACACATATAGTATGCCCAAGGTACATACCCGGGCATATCCAAACATTGAGTGCCAAAAAGTATTGGGTTTTTCTCACATCTAACACCTTGTGCAAATTATCATTGTTGCTCCTCAAACCAATAACTTAGACAACTAAAATTATCACTATTAAATGACAATTGATAAAGATAAATATTAAATATTTAACTATCAATTAACATTTAACATTTATCTTTATCACTACCATTTTGACATTTGGCATTGATTGGTGATGAAGTATCATACTATCAAATGTATTTAGTTTTACAATTGAGTATATTTCTCCATTTTTTTTTATATATGTTATTTATATCATACCCAAATGTATCGTACCCAAGGGAGTAAAATTGTCGTACTCGTATACCCGTACATCGCACTCGTACCCCTAGCGGAAACTTAATTTTTTTAATATACCAAACTCTCCATTGATGCTCACTGAGTTTTTCTACATTGTTTGATATTGATTGAGAATAGTATTGGAAAATCTTTGTATCTCGGTGGCTTTTAAAGTTTTAAGATGCTGTATGAGACTTTGGCCTTCAGTCAGTATGGTTTAATTTTGAGGTACCACTGAAAGAATGGTTTCATGGGGTGTAGTTATTTCTTTGGCAAGTTGTCTATAAAAATGTCTAATAGAGGAAATAAATCTGCTTAATGTGTGGTGTCATGGATCCTTAATGTGCCTGTGCACGCTTGTTTCCGTTGATTACTTTAATGCAGATAACCTTCCATTTCCCTTTCAAATAGGGTCATGCCCTTCTATCGAGCACTATCAAACCATTCAAGTTTTTGTTGTGGGGTTCTGCTCTCTATTTTTGTTTTGCTCTTGCCATCTCTATGCTGCGGAAATGTGCATAAAATAAAAAAATAGTTTGACTCCTTTTATACAATTTTTTATATTTTTATAATTTTTTTATAAATCTGATTATTTCAAAAAATCTTATACTTTTGGTTTGCCAAGTTTTTCCCCAGAAGTTTTTTGCTGCTTATGATATATGTATATACACACACACATACGTACTAAGTTACCGGGTTTGCCAGTCCAAGCACCTGGTACCGGTCCTGGTCCGGTCCACCTGCAGGTCTGGCCAGTGTGCGAACCCGGGCGGGTCGGTTTCTCTGAGCAGAACCCACGGCGAACTGGGATGCCTGGGCGCAGAAATGAAGTTAAGAAATCAGTCCAAAAGCCTAAGGCAGATATAAACTGATGACAATTCAGATTGCAGAAGTTAAGAAATCAATGTAACCACACAGTCAACTAAAGGACTGAAAGCCAAACTATAAAATATAAGATGGACTGAATGTTGCATAAACTGAGGTAGAGTTCATCGGTGTCAAAGACCCCAAGCCAAAATACACACTCATGCAAAACAATAAACAGAACATCCAATGCACAAAAGTTCTGAACAGAAATATTCTTTTTTTGTATTTTTATCACTTCAATCAGATACAATGCAAGGAAAATCACATTGATTAAATAGTACCTCAAACTGAAAGGAATGCACCTGATATTTGCATCTACAGAAGGATGCAGATTTATTACAAAAGAACAGGCTGCACACAAAATTTTGCAAGCCACTTTATATGATACTATTTGACATTCTAATCTTAATTCATGCTTCTAGGCTGCATATCTATCTATCTATCTACATATAATTTTTACATTGTTTTTGTACTACCAAACACAAACCCCATTTCAAAATTTTGCCGTACTGGCGAACTGGGTTCTCGAACCCGAATTTGAATCCGAACCCGAAGCAGCAACTCAGTATATATATATATATATAGGCAAATTGCTACCGTAGGGGGTAGCTCCCTTTATTAATAAGAAATGAATTTACACAGCTGATTACAAAATGAACATCGGAGTTCATATGGCTTAAGGGATTGCTGAAATGGCTTGAGGGCCTCCTGAAACTGCTTGATCTATACAAGGATAATATCCTTAATCTTGTGTTCGTTCCTCCAAAATTATGGGCTGAATGCCATTCAGTAGATTAGGGTCATTGGTGATCAGACTGTCTCCAATATCAAGGGCCACCTTCGACAGACAATCTGCCACCATGTTGGCTTCCCGATAGATGCGCTTGATAGTAAAATCTGGAATTCCGTCAAGGAGTGCTTTGATATGCTTGATCCAAGCCTGGAACTTCCAACTTGGTGCCGAGTTTGACCGAATAGCATTTATGATGATCTTGGAATCTCCTTCGATGTCCATGGCCATGATGTTATGGTGCCTACAGCATTTCAGCCCCTCATTTAACACATTAAACTCTGCTTTGTTGTTGGTTCCAGCGGGAACTTTAATTGGTCCTAGCCAAATTGGGGAACCCTTATGATCTCTAATGATGAAGCCACGGCCATATATATATTAATCACTCTTCTGTCTCCAAATATCTGTGGAGCTATGGTTAAGAGTAACATCATAGATCCTTATCTTGGAATTTGCTCCAACGATACAATTGAAAACTTGTTATAGAGGTAAAGTTCATTTTTTGGCTTGATTAAAGGCTAGAGAAAACCTTAAACAAATGATCTGGGAAGTTTGTCTGAGATTTTGTTGTGCCAGGATGTGATTGCAATTCCTAGGTCACTATTGCTTTTCCCTGGTCAGGACCACATGGATACAGTCTTACTGCAGTTTTGCTTTTGGTTGAAACACTTGTAATTTTTTATTTTTTGAGTGTTTGGTTTCTAAAACATTTGTCATAAAAAAGTAAATTCTTCTCCTATCGAGATCAACCAGAAAATTAGATAGGCTTAAAGTTTAGACTGTCATCTGATTTTCATCAAAGAAAAATTTGAAAATTATCAACCCAATAGTCCAATGATTGACATTTTGCGAACATATGGCCTAAGATGAATAATTTTGATAGGTAAATGAAAGCGATGAATCTAATATTTGAGTAGATATGAAATTGTTTATTTACACACTATCCTAACCTATTGAAAAATGTAAATGTAATGGGAGAACTACATTGATACTGTTTTTGCGGACATGGATATGTCGGTAGGCCCTTGGACAGCGAATGTCTAGAGTAGCCAAGTGAAAATGGTAGTAATTTATTGATTCTTCAAGCGTATAGTAACCATGAAAAGACACGCTTGTATATATATTGGAAAATCGGATATGAACTTCTTAGACATTGAAGTAGAAATATACTTAAAAATTTATACTAAACCAAGATTATGAAAAACAGATGAACTTGAGTTGGATATAATTGGTGAAATGCTACCCATGAGAGTTAAACGAATTAACATAGTAGAAGCTGTATGAGGTATGGTTTTTGGTAGAGATAGATGTACTTTTCTTTATTTTACATACATGAAGAATTACTCATATGATCATTCACATTGAAACTATGCAAGTAAAGCTATGAGTGGATAGTTGTATTTAGATAAAGACTTGGTACTTAGTTGACCTGAGCAGGAACCTTTTGCATTTTACATTTCCTAAATAAGAGCAACAATTCTGAAGCATGAAATGCATTGTATTATTATTTATCCTAAAGAGTAGAGATGTAAACATAGTCTGATTTTCACACTCAAACATTTGTTCTACAATAGCTTATTTTAGGTCATGGTTCTTCAGTGAGTAAACTATGGCTTGTAGGTCAATGTCATGTAAGTCCAATTTTTCGTAGTCTTTTTTCAGAGCATTATGAAACCTGGTCCACAAGTCAAGTCAAGGATTATTATTTGTAGATTCTTGGTGGGGACTTGTCCTAATCCACTAGTAGTTAGGTTGGTGCTAACCCACTAAGTTAAGTCTCACCTAGTTAGTCTGACACTTAAGTCTTATAGTCACATTCTAGGCCTGTTGTGTATTATTGATTGGATTTGTTGAGGAAGGGATATGTGCTATTATACATGTCTATTTAAGGACATTGATATTTTTTTTATATGTCGGAGGACATTGTTGTGCTACTTTTTATCTGGCTGGGACATGATTATGTGAAGTTGTTTAGTTGGTTTATAGATATTATTTCTTTCATATAAATATCATGTATACAACACTTTCTTTTACATTATTGGTATATCTTGTATATCCGTGGCCCCCTTTGAGCATATGTGATGCTTTATCATATTTTCAGAATGCACTTAATGTACACGTTGAAGTGATATGCTAGATGGCTTACTTTATATTTCATAAGAGCAAAAAGATCAGCACGTATCTTGAGGTAATTCTATGAGAATTTTGTGATGGGGGTTTAGAGTAGCATTAGAGGTCCTTTAAAACGGTTTCTGATAATTTAGGTAGAACTGGCATTACATACTACACCAGTTTTAAACAGGAGAGGTATAATGATGATAGTGCTTTGCATTTAGCTGAGTCCTGACAGTGAGCAAGGACAAAGCACCTTAATGTTTGTGTATTAAATTACATTTTCTGTGCTCATAATTATTGTTTTTTGAAATGTTTCTCTACTATAAAATGTGGTCAACACTCAACATTATTAGATATTATTAGGTGTTTCTATAGGGTAACGTATAGTTTATTTGCTTGAGATTGACTCAACATTGGAATATTTGTTGGTGCAGATTGCATTGGATCAGCATTTAATGCGAAGGGAGCAATGCAATGTCCAAACTGCAGGCATGTAGAGCATGGTCAATGGCTCTATGCTAATGGATGTCGTCCACATGAAGAGTTCACAGTTGAAGATCTAACAAATTCTGAGTACCTATATGACATGCAGTACAATGAAATGGTATTTCAAAATTTTCTTCTTTTTTTATGGAGTTGAGAATAATAAAATTTTCCATATTAAACTTTCTTGTCAAACAGCTGGAAATAGTGAGAGCAGTATTTTCCTCTCTCAACAACTGCATCTACAGACTCATAAAATTAGTAATCGCTCTTAGGCTGCCGCATGCAAGCACTTGAATTCACAAATTCGTAAGTTGGCATAAACATGACTCTCTGAAGTGAAAGTATAGGCAGAAAAACATTTCTATGCATTGCTGGTGCAGACCAGAAAAATAATTTCTAGATTGTTGACAAGACATGTTCCCTTTTTAAACGATAGCTCTACTTGCTTATGTTTTTTCTGTTTGTATACATTTTATTTATAAGCACACAGAAACACCCATAAATGAATTTCCAACGTAGGGACAGACGCTTCACCAAAGGAACTAGCCCGAAGGCGGTGTAGAATTCCACCGAAAGGAGACACGAGACCGATGGGACACACTTCCTTGACAGATTCAGTCCTACCACATGCACATACGACTTATCACGTTAGACTCGCACAACACGAACCTCCACCCCAAGGGAGACGGAATACCGGACAGGGGTTCTACACAGCAAGCCCCTATGCATGCCTGCTACCCATATTATGGATGGTGGACAATAGACTTCTTAAATATATTTGTTTCAGAAGTTATTTATTTTCTAAAATATCCTACACAAACATGCCAGTGTTTGTGCTTCTCTATTTCCAAGAGTTTTGAGAGATATTTATTCTAGAAACTTAACCTCTATGATGCATGGACTGAAATGATAATTGATTGTTGCTATTAACAAAGGAGAGAAATACTCCTTATAGAGACGATTACAAGAAGATCTTTCCATAATGTAAGCAATTGAGAACTAAAGATAGATTAGAAAGTTACTAAACTAAGTGGCTTACAGAAATAAAAAGATACTTACTAATCTAAGTAGATGACTGTGGTGTCCCCAACTAGGAGGCTGTCAATTTCCCACGATTAACGTACGTTACTATGCGTCTAAATCAATTCAATTCAAGAAAACAATGAATAGTTCATAATACATTTGGTAGTTAACATATTTAAGCACGACTCCTTACTTCTCTCCTAAACTCAACCCTATGGAGCGTGTGGATTTACTTATCATAGGGTGCTTGACACCAATCTATAAGAGGGTTCCCTCGAGGCTTCAGGACCCCATCCCTATCCTATCTTGGGATTCATCTACCCTGTTTTGGTTTGCTCCGCCTTTCCCTACACAACACCAGTTAATCTCCTCGCGGAGCTATAGCAAGAGATTAAGAAGTAGGCTAAATATGTTGATAACTCATGTATTACCAGCATATATATAATTATAAAGTACAATATATAATTCTAATTTCAATATTATATATATATATATATATATATATATATATATAAAGTTTGGAATCACTGCAAATGTAATAGCACTTTTTATATTTTCCGTGTTTTCCAAATGCAGCGATCTCTCTTGCATTTATATATCAAGAATGACATGTTTAAGATTATCTTTGATCAGAAGATATTTACCATCAGAATATCAAGTCGCATGATATTCACCAAATACTCAAAAATGTTCATAAGGTATGTGCACACGTATCCTCCATAATACTTACCATAGGAACATTATATTCATGGTTTGTTTAAGGAAATTAATCCACCTTGCAAGATATAATCTATCATGATCTGCTTAGACATCATAAGATGTCCATCATAATAGAAGATTAAGTTATTGTAAGATGGTCACCTTCCAATAACTTTAACAAATACAAGTGATAATCATTTTGAAGTCGTCGCTTCCTCATGATGTACACAGTGGGCAGACCCATTAAAATCATGGAGTCACACAAATGACATCCACCATACCTCAGCTGAGAGAGTGGAAATACGGGATTTCACCTCGAACTTCTCTCACAGAGAAGAACTCATTGAGCAGATATCAATTTGTTGATCTTTTCATCCCAGATTGCTTAAGATAAACTGTCAGACTCCCTCTGAATCTGATATCAATCTTCTGAGCTCCTCATCCAAAGTTACCTCTGAAATGTCAGACTCCCTCTGAATTTGATATCAATCTTCTTTTCCTGCAAGAGCATCCTTGGAAAAAATCAAGGCAAATAGCTCTTATAGTACGTATAGAGATACAAATAAGAGAGAGACTACAATGAGTAGATAAAGTAATACTCAAGGATAATAAATACGTATCTGCGCATCAACATCCTTGATACAAGTTGCTCCAATGAGGGTCCATATGCAACAAATCAGAAAACATCTATAAAGATTGAGTTTTCCTAAGACCCTTGCCATTCCTAACACCCTATTGACTTGGTGCTCCCTCACATTGAACAATACTTTAACTTTCACTGTCTAACACTTCAAAAATCCACTCATATCTCTGCAACTTTAAACAAACTACACCTGACTTAGGGCCCAAAATCTCTACCAACCCCTACCAAAATCTTCAAGCACTCCTTTGGCTTCTAAACACTTTGCTACAATTCACTTGACCTTATTCTTTGCACTTGGTGTGGACAAAAGTCTGCAACACAACTTCACTCACTGGTTTTCACGTAGACCCGTACACAGTTGGTCATAACTTTTGAACCTGACACTTTATCTCCAATCGCTCTGGTGAGATTCTTCACAATTTGTTTATCACCAACATATCCAAAATGCAGCACAATCCAACAGCGTATTTGTGAGATATAGTCCCCATACTGAGACTGTATTTTCTGAGACAGTCACACATTCACCACGAACAAACTACTCTCTTACATTTGCAGCCTTGCTCTGATACCATGTTAAAGTTTGTAATCGCTGCAAATGTAATAGCACTTTTTATATTTTCTGTGTTTTCCAAATGCAGCAATCTCTCTTGCATTTATATTGAGGATGAGGCAAGGAGAGACATGTCCCTTCATGGGACATGTCTATTCATTATTATGTGATTAATATAATGACAATTTATTATGCAACTACATATATATATAATATCTTTGAATCATTATTATATTAATTTCTCCTAATAGTATTTTAGATATATATCTATATATATATTATATCTCACATAATAAAACACACACACACACACACACACATATATTTTCAATAGTCTCATAGGATTTATCCGACAGATGCTACAAAACATCAACACACACACACACACATATTTTCAATAGTCTCATAGGATTTATCCGACAGACGCTACAAAACATCAAAACACACACACACACACACACACACACACACATCATCCTTATAATTAGATACATTGATTTATTCATAAATATATAATAGCATATTCAAACATATATGTTAGAACATTCAGATATCTTATTCCATTGTATGCTATCACTTCAGATGTGGATTATATATATATATAATTCCATTGTATGCTATCACTTCAGATGTGGATTATATATATATATATATATATATATATATATATATATATAATCAGATAATTACTTACCTTTGATAGGTATCAAATATAATACCCTGTATGTATGTCTAGCGCTGACAGGGCAACCAGCAATTGCAATCAGTTTTCTGTTCCTACGAATCCAGTGATATTAAGTGGGAACAATAATCCTATTTTAATTTAATTATTAAAATCACCTTGTCTCCCAAAGTTGGATGCCAACTTGAGGCTTAATTTAATTTATTAATAAAAACACCTTATGATTCCCTAGTCCTGGGAGTCCCCCTTTTTATAACAACTTTATATTAATGGGACCCTCAAATGACTTAACTCTATAATATTTGAATTATATAAGTGAAATATTTTAGTTTTCACTGAAGACCTTATGTTATTAAAATTAAAATCCTGGACCACATAAAAAATAGAATTATGCCCAAACTTGAATAAATCGCCACTAGAGTTCCTTATTATCTCACCCATCACCCTACGAGAATCTGATTGAATAGGCTAATGGTTCCCCTTGTCAACTGCTTAGGAAGGGGACATTACAAGATATGCACTTTGTGGTTGATCAACATGAAAGGAATGCTGTGTTTTATTTAGAAGAATGGAGTTCTCTTAATGTAAACATGAGGTTAATTTGGGTCAGTGAATTAATATAACAATATTCTTTTTAACCTTCTTAAAATTAATATAATTCCTTAATGATTTAGTTCGTTATTAGCACAAATGAGAAAACAATTAGCAACACAACAATAACAAAGTTTACTTCAAAACATCTGTGGGACAAAATCATGACAAAAATAAAACTTGTACTAATTTGGAGATAACACAGTTTCTGGATTTGATTGTGTGCAAGTTTTTACATCAACGTTTCGAATCACACTCCATGATCCATCATAAGGACGAGAAGATGATGCAAAGTATCTACCAAACCCATTCAATAAACAAGAAACATCATTCACATTCCCGTAACTGTCATTTTAATAATAGTTTTCAAGACCCTTACTCTGTCATGCATAACTTTTGAACCCGACTATATTTTTGAAATCGCTTCGGTCAGAAGCAGCATAATTAGGTTTTGTAAAACATATTTCAAAATCAAGGAAATCCAACGGTGCAAATGAATTTTATGGTCTCTGCACCGAGACCTATTTTTCTGCAACAAGAAACCCAACAAACCCGAAAACAAGAAAGATATAATAACCAACCAATACAGAAATTTAGATAATGAAAATGACCCTGAGAAAGATAGAAAATGTCATTAATTGACTCCAATATATAATACATTTCATTTGAATTCATTTGAATACACAATATCGGTGGCTCTCTGGCTGAAAGCCAGAGAGCCCGATTCCTTTCACAATTATATTCTCTATTTACCAAAACTTCTTCCTCTGTCAACTATCTCTCCTCTTCAATTACATTGTGGCCCTTTTATAAATCTTTTGGGCAGTTACAAATGACTCTGTCTTCTTGAATCGGTTACAAAATGACCTTTCGGTTTCTTTCCTACACTTGACACATTGTTGCAGAATTAATAATTTTGCATTTTATATTTACATGACATATTTTTGGTTCGAACATATGTAAATAACATTAGGAATGAAATTAAATATTTTCAAAGTTCCTGCAGTAGAATGAAGCTTTCAAACTTCCTGCAGCAGAGGTGCTCCTGCACCATACTCCCGATGTTTAAAGAATTCCATGTCTCATAGAATGTACTGTTGGTAACCTGCAAACAAAAGTATGCCTCTTTACTTCATCTTTCTTTCATGACTCCAATCAATGGAGTTTATGCTAGTCGCCTTTAAGGTGCTTCTGCCACTGTACAGTCCACTCCTCCATGCTGCATCACAACCATTGTCCCTCCCCTGGGAGTCCTTCATGCCTCTCTCCCCAGTCTATCGGCAACACACAAGACCATCTCCCATGGCCTTTAGTAGACCTTCATGTCCACCCACTGCAGTTGAATGAACCAGCAACAATCTGCAACCATAAACTGCATAACAAAAATCCAAAATAAACCCAATGTAGGGCTAGGTCCTGGTGTGAATCCTCACACTCTCAAGAGCTTCTAGCTCTGATACCAATTGATACAAAGTATCTACCAAACCCATTCAATAAACAAGAAACATCATTCACATTCCCATAACTGTCATTTTATTAACAGTTTTCAAGACCCTTACTCTGTCATGCATAACTTTTGAATCCGACTATATTTTTGAAATCGCTTCGGTCAGAAGCGGCATAATTAGGTTTTGTAAAACATATTTCAAAATCAAGGAAATCCAACGGTGCAAATGAATTTTATGGTCTCTGCATCGAGACCTATTTTTCTGCAACAAGAAACCCAGCAAACCCGTAAACAAGAAAGATATAATAACCAACCAATACAGAAATTTAGATAATGAAAATGACTCAGAGAAACATAGAAAATGTCATTAATTGACTCCAATACATAATACATTTCATTTGAATTCATTTGAATACACAATATCGGTGGCTCTCTGGCCAGAGAGCCCGATTCCTTTCACAATTCTATTCTCTATTTACCGGAACTTCTTCCTCTGTCAACTATCTCTCCTCTTCGATTACATTTTGGCCCTTTTATAAATCTTTTGGGCAGTTACAAATGACTCTTTGCCTTCTTGAATCGGTTACAAAATGACCTTTCAGTTTCTTTCCTACACTTGACACATTGTTGCAGAATTAATAATTTTGCATTTTATATTTACATGACATATTTTTGGTTCGAACATATGTAAATAACATTAGGAATGAAATTAAATATTTTCAAACTTCCTGCAGTAGAATGAAGCTTTCAAACTTCCTGCAGCAGAGGTGCTCCTGCGCCAGAAGACCTGAAAGAGCAAATAAGATGTACCGTTGCAGACCAGCCAAATATAAGGCTAGAGAAGGGGAGAGAATAGGAAGGCACAAGGAACAAGAACCCAAGGATGTCTTGTTCCTTGTGCCTCCCTATTCTCTCCCCTTCTCTACCCTTATATTTGGCTGGTCCGCAACAGTACATCTTATTTTCTCTTTCAGCTCTTCTCATCCTGATGATGGATCACAGAGTGTGATTCAAAACGTTGATGTAAAAACTTGCACAAAATCAAATCCAGAAACTGTGTTATCTCTATTTGATGGATTGTGTCTATTTGATGGATTGTGGAAATCTCCTAGTGTTGATTGTAATAATTTGCTTGTTACAAATTCTAGAGGCACCAACCCTTCGTTCGCTTCGTGAGCACCAAGACACTAGAGGTACCAACTCATCATTCACTTCGAGGCACCAATCCCTAATTCAAGTTGTCTTCACAAGAGCTATAACTCTCTTCTTCAATCTGTAATTCCTTTCCTGATTCTGCTATAAATTGATCATAAATCTGCCACAAAATGATCACAATCTCCTATTATAAACTCCTTATGCTCCTCTCATTAAATCTGAAAATGATCTCCTTATATGTTGCCCTCCCTTAGATCTGGTGTATATGCTTGATCTACTTGCTTTGTTCACCCACAACACACATTTTTCTCTGTATCATAACACGCATGTTATATCTTTTCAAGAGTAGCGATTTCTTTTAGAGTCACCCTTTAAAAAATGATAAGACACAATCTTGAGTTGCACCTTTTCATCAATAATTACTTTTCCTTTTATATACTAATCGCACCTTTTGATCTTCTCATACTAATTGGTGTTATAAATTTCTTGGTAATCACTGCTTGTCTATGTTATTATTAAGTTGCTTCTTTATAGGTTATTGCTTTTTAAAACAAATTAATGATAATTGCTGCTTAGCAACTTGTTCCCTCAAAACAGATTAAGTTGCACTTGCTTATGAAACCAGGATCTACCTTAGTATATTAATACACAAGTCATCAAGGTCATCCATAATCGCTGATCAATAATGACATTCTTCTTCTCATGACTTGTCATTCTTCTTCTAATGGATCGCTACACATTTAAGGACATGCCATTCTTCTCATACATCAATGACAAACTTTTTAACAGTTTTAAAAGCAGCAGTGGTTTGTCATCATCAACTATGCAATTGGGCAGTTTTTCTAGATGACAAATAATAGTTTTAGTAATGGCTACAAATGGCGTGTCTTTCCTTTTTAAGGTCTTCCAGCTTCTCAACCTTCTATAGATTTGGAATATTTTAATAACTAAAACCCTTTTGAGGCTATTGTAGAAAGGTTTGAGTAAGATTTGGATTACTAGCTCAAAGAGATAGCAGCAGGAGGAAGTGTTTTGAGCAAGTTGCAGAGCTTTGTATAGGTGGTTGGGCATATAGTTTATGTAAAAAATATTGATGGAAATTTTAAAAGTGCAATCTTCCCTTCCTAACCAGTTGACAGGGTGAAGCATTAGCCTAGTCAGTTGAGTTCCCATGGGCTATTGGGTAAGAGAATAAGAAACTCATTTTATTTTTATCAACTTGGTTTTAGGTGGGATTCTATATTTTATGTGGTCCAGGACTTAATTTTTAAATAAGGTCTTAAGTGAAATATTACTTGGTTTTGGGCGGGATTCTATATTTTATGTGGTCCAAGACTTTATTTTTCAATAAGGTCTTAAGTGAAAATTAAAATATTTCACTTATATTATTTAAATATTATAAAGTTAAGTTGTTTGAGGGCCCCATCAACATAAAGTTGTTTTGAAAGGGGGACTCCTAGGTGTTGGCACCCAACCCATGAGTTATAAGATTTTTAATAAATAAAAATAAAAACCTAAAGGCGATGTCCAAATTAGGGGAGTCATAAGGGTTTTAATAAATTAAAAAATAAAATTCTTTTCCCTCATTTGGGTGTGGGAATTACGGCTGAATGTGACACTCTTTTTGAGGCCATTTTTGGGAGCTTTGAGGATTCATTTAGAATCTTCATGTTTAGGGATTTTGGCTGTAGCTCTCTGGAGGCTTCTTCTGGTTAGTGCGGACAAAACCCTTCGGTGATGACATCTTCTACGTTGTTGAAAGATACATAGGTTTTTATCATATAAGCAACACACGGGTTTATCAGAATAAGTGCATCTTTTGTTAATATAGTTGTTGCAGACATGTTGAAGATGTTTGGACAGATTAAAAGGGGTTTAATCAGATCTATTTGGCGGTTCGGGCTGCATACATCCCACCATCATTCCATTGGCATTTGACACTCAAACTTGAAGGTTTGGTGCCTACATCTAGGCAATTTGCAGGTCTGGTTTCATTGCAGCAGTGGGTACAAGTCATCAGCCTTTTCTAGGTATGTTTGATTTAGATTTGTAGGGTTTTTTATCAATTTGGGTTGCTGTTCTATTGGAGAAAAAAACATTATTTTGATCAACATCTCAATCTGGATTTTTCATCTGTAATATTGTGTGATATTTACATTGTTTCAGAATTTGTATTTGCTGATATATATTATTGTTTTCAGCTGAATCATCAACTAGACAAACAAAAAAACAAACCTTTTTTGCACCTTCTGTCTAGTCTGAAAGATCATACAAATAAAACACAGTTTTTAAAACTTAAAAAGAACAATACGACAGAATATTATAGAGGCATGATAGCACAATTTTCCAGCCATCCATTAGGTTAATGAGTTTCTATGAGTACAGTGATAGAGAAAGAAGATACCAGGAAAGACCAAGGAAACAAGAGGAAGACTTTTGGGAGCAGTGGCATTAAGATCCAGAAGGATAACACTAAGAGAACCATTCTGAGAAATCATCAGATTCAAAGAACATGGGCAAAAAAGGTGAAAGAGATAACATGGAGCAGGAATCTGATGGCACAACACTCAGCGGCACAGTTGATTGATGTAGTAGCCCAGATAGGGGTCAACCATTAGAGAAATAATGAGTAGAGAGATGAAGGAGGATCAACCCAAAGCTGCAAATCAGCACCACAGAGTAGCATTAGCTAGACCTTTTATGCCCGTCTTTCCACCTAGAGTGGAACCTCTAGCAGGGAATGATCTTACATTGGTTGAATTACAGGTGGAGCTTAGATAGGATTGGATTGGTGCAGGACCAAAATTTCAGCGCGATATATCTTTACGTGACTATTGATCTTAGATTGAGGCATCTGCCCAAAATGGGTAATATGGAACAACATGATGACTTGCACAGGAAGGTTGGGAAACTCAGCGTACCCTATTTTGATGGATCTAGTAAGACTTCAAAGAGACCAAAAGTCTATAATATATGCTGCTTTGTACTTATACGAGGTTGCTCATGAGTGGCGGCATCATGAAATGCTCACCATGGGTCATTATCAGATCTTATCCTATGCAGTGCTCATTGAGAGGTTAATTGAGAGTTTTGACAGGAAGGAACTAGAACTACATTTTAAGGAATTAGCGCAGTTGAAACAATGGAACTCATTAGATGCATATGTTGCTGATTTGCAACGATTATTAGTCTCGGTGACGGATATTTCTGAGAGGAGACTCATTGTGCCTTTTATAGATGGGTTACTAGAACCTTTGAAGGGATGGATCAAGGCATTGAATCCTCCTATCCCACGGGAAGTAATTAAAAAGGCTAGAAATATGGAGACTACCACTTCAACAAGCAAATTTCAGTCCAAGGATTTTCCATAGAAGGACAAAGACAATTTTTTTCCAAAAGGAATCACATCAGCCACAAAATGATTCAAAGATGTGGGACAACGAGCAATTGAATGATCTCAAGAGGAGGAAATTGTGTTCTCATTGTAGGGAAACATGGGAGCCTTCACATAAATGCAACATGAAACATAAAGCAAAAAAATAGAGTATTTTTCTGTTGATGCAAAAGATTTAGATCAATCATCTGATTTAGCGAGTGGCAAAGAGGAAAACATTTCAGAAGAAGAACCCAATGAAGATAGGACCGTTTTCTGAATTTCCAGTGCACAAAAGGTGATTACTTTCAAGGTGAGAAGTGTTATACAATGGCAGCGAGTGGTTGCTTTGATTGACAGAGAAGAAAGTCACAATTTCATTGATGAAAGGGGAGTGGCTAGAAGAGGGTTGCAAATAAAAGAGCATGATGGGCTTAAGGACAAAGACAAACAAAATTCCAAAAGGAATCACATCAGCCACGAAATGATTCAAAGAGTTGGGACATCGAATAATTGAATGATCTCAGGAGGAGGAAATTGTGTTTTCATTGTAGGGAACCATGTGATCCTTCACATAAATGCAGCATGAAACATAAAGAAAAACAATTAGAGTATTTTTCTCTTGATGAATTGGCATCAAAAGTTTTAGATCAATCATCTCATTCAAGGAGTGGCAAAGAGGAAAAGGCTTCAGATGAAGAACCCAAGGAATATAAGACCCTTTCCCAAATTTCCAGTGCACATAAGGTAATTATTTTCATGGTGAGAGGTGTCATACAAGCACAGCGAGTAGTTGCTTTGATTGACATAGAAGCAACACATAATTTCATTAATGAAAGGGGAGTGGCTAGAAGGGGGCTGCAAACAGAAGAGCACAACAGGTTTAAGGTGATGGTAGCTGATGGGTATAAAACCCTTTGTAATCACAAAATTTCAAAGCTGACTATGCAGTTGGGTGATTACTAGTTGCAAGATGAGTTTTATGTTGTAGATATGGGGGGCAATGATATTATACTTGGCATGGTTTAGATGATGTCTCTTGTGGAGTTCTCTTTCAACTTCAAGAGGAGAAAGGTGTTACCTAGAGTAGTATCACTCAAGAGGATGGAGAGGCTGATTATAAATGATCAGATTGAGTGGCCAGCAAAGTGTCTATTATGCCCAAGGTTCCAGAGATTCTAGACCAGCAAAAGAATAGTTACCACCCAGATACTCTTTTAGTGCTATCCAAGCATAGCAAGATTTTTGGGAGTATTCCCCTTGGAGTTCCACTTGATAGGGGAATGGAGCACATCATTGAGTTAGAAGAGGGAGCCAAACATGTGATTACAACTCTTTATCGACATCCTAAGAGGTACACAGATGAAATTGAAAAGGCAATTAAGGAGTTTCTTGAGATGGGACTCATTAGACCCAACAAGAGTCCCTTTGCATCAACGATAGTCCTGGTAAAAAAGTAGGATCATACAATGGAGATTAGAAGGTTCAAGTTTGCGAGCTCAAGTCATGCCTTGAGGAAGATTTCAGAGGATGGAGAAGATATTAAAGATGAAACAATTCGGGAATATGAGCCATCGCAATCATCCTTAGAAGATTGCTAGTTTCAGAAGAGTTAATTAAGAATAAAAATGTTGAGATGCTTTCTAACAATAGAGCAAGAAATATTTGCAGTTTTAACAGACATTCCACAAGCTAGGATTCAAAGCACATGTTCTTAAATGGATCTACATGATAAGGACGATGAGGTGGCAATTGGTTGTCTTCTCCAATCAGATAATTCCAGATTCAAGCATTCAATCAAATCATGCCAAGTGTCCAATTTTCTCATTGGCTATCAAAGCATTGTAATTTTCTTATTGGCCCATGATTTGGTGCCCTCATGTAATTGGTTGTAAATTTGGCAACCCAAATTAGGGTTTGTAGGGTTAAATCCTAGCCCTTGATCTTGAATCGTTCTTTGCCCTTCATTGTATTTGAACATCTATAAAAGGCCAAGGCCTTCTCATTTGTAACAGTTAGTAGGGGGAGATTGTAGAAGATTAGAGTAGGAGAGGAGACTAGAATAGATTGGGCTAGCTAAGGGAGAGACTTGATCAAATTGTTGCTATAATGCTATCAAAGTGATTG
This sequence comes from Thuja plicata, assembly GCA_018584345.1. Taxonomy (NCBI): domain Eukaryota; kingdom Viridiplantae; phylum Streptophyta; class Pinopsida; order Cupressales; family Cupressaceae; genus Thuja; species Thuja plicata. The sequence goes on from MU224177.1 coordinate 2,075,573, forward strand.
ATGATTCATTGTTGGTTTTCATGGTGAATCACTTAATGTTGCTTTGAAGTGTTGCATGGTTTCCTCACTCCTCACTTGGAGTAGATTTCTTTTCATATTGTTTAGAAGTAGCTTAGTTTAATGAAAGAAATTGTGGATGTTTACTTGTTTGACTCGATCAAAGCTAGGCCACTAGCCTCTTGCTGATGGTTAGAGTGCCTTGTGTGGTAAGCCAGTGATTGCTCTTAACTTCAATTGATATTTAGTCTTTAGTTTGTATCCATTGATGGGATTGAAGAGGAGATATGGATATGAGAATCATTCAAGTATACCTTAGAAGCTTGCACTAGGTGGGTGAAAGTCGTTGATAAAACCACATCTAGTAGAGTCCAAACCATCCATACTTCCTTGCATTCACAGTTAGGAGTAGAAGTAGAAGAAGTTACAAGATGAAGTTTAAGTTGAAGTCAAGAGTTGGAAATCAAAACTATATTTTCATTTCACATTGTGAAGCTAACTCTTTAGATGTGCAAGCAATTGATGTCCATTGAATGAACAAGCGTATTCCTCTAAGTGATTATCAGCGAATCACATTATTTCACTGAGCGAGTATCCATAGTTAATGGAACCTTGAAGTCATTTCATGATCTTACTTTGCAAGCTTAGCTTAAGGATTGAGTGTTTGATTATGTATGTTGTAGTGGAACAAAACTCACATCAACATAATCTTTGCTCAGTTGTGAACATTTTCATATTAATTGCCCTTTTGTTGCTTGATCCAGTTGTCTTCAATTCCTTTGGACTTGATTGCCTTGCATATGCTCTTTAGTCTTTTGGAATTAATTTCATTTAGAGTGGGAACTCAGTTTGAATATGTTTGCCTTTTCATCTAGATGCTTGCTAGATGATTTAGTCCATCACTTTTTTATCTATCATTATCTATTACTTTTTCATCCTATGTAGTGTCACCGTTGGATTTGTTACATGATCAGGATATTTTCCTTGAATTTGTTGTCAATGCTCCTTGAAACATTTTGTGTTGAGAACCACCAAAATGGTGACAACGTTTTGTCAATCTTGTTTGAATTGATTGTAGACTTGTGTAATGTCGCCTTTTTGGTTATGAAGGGGTGTTGGGACAATTACTCTAATCTCCCCCTCTCACTACGTCTAATCAATATGAATTTAGCAAGTAATGGAAGATAAATGAATATAGTTGTAATCTCTGTTAAATATTCAATGGAAAATATATGCATAATGACAGTTTTTTGATAATTGTAATGTCTGATAAACGATTATGATGCATACAATATGTTAAATGGCAATTGTAATGTCTAATATGCAATGGATCTATGCAATTTGAAAGATGAATTTATCTCTTGTAGTGATAGATTGATAATGCTATCTCCAATTTACAATGGAAATATGCAATCAATATCTATTGCTCAATGTTGCGATATCTAATATATCAATGACATTATGTAGTGGGAAAGTTATCGCTTGAAGTCATTAGTGCCGTGTCTGACTATCTATGAATACTTGTACATCAATGGATGTTGTAGCTGATATACAATCTGAATTGTGTGATCCCGTATATGCCGTCTCTGATGTATGCAGTTTGTACTTGCACCAGTAAAGCTGATTAGGGTGTTGGCTCTAAACAGAGCATATCCAATAGGATAAGAAGAAAAGAGGCAATATGTATTCGATGATTTGGAAAGACAATCGAATGTCTTCATATACCCGTGCTTGAAGAATGAAGTCACGCGGTTGGGATGCGTCCCATCTTCATGAATATTCTCATTGCTTAATGACGTCTCTTCGGTTATAATTATATTATCACATAACCGTTTGTTTATTACATAACAAATGATGTTTAAATAATTATTGGCGTGGACTTATCCAATCACCATATAATCGATTCCTTATGGGGTTAGCACATAACTATGTTATCGATATCTCCTGTAATTTATCGATACCAATCAGTGGTAATCGCTGGAAATGTCTATTGATAAGTTGAATCCTCATTTGATATCGGTGCTAGCTAAATAATTAGAATCGATGCTATGCAATTGATTGTCTTAGTTCATTGACCATCTTTATTCAGGGAAACTATCTTATTTAGAAGACTTCACGGTTTCCTTACAATCTGAACACACACACACACTCAAACATCATTAACTACTGCTAATAATTGGGCAAGGACTATCACCCCTTGTCGATCTTATGTGTAAAGAGCCTGCCTGGCTCTAACCCTGAATTTGACTGCAAGAAATTCTAAAATTCTGGAATTTGATTTCTTTTTAATTTTTCCAGCAATACATATATAGTTTTTTGGTATTCTTTTTCCACATAATATAATTGCATTACATAATACAATTAAATTTGAAACTACTTTTGCAAATCATAGATCACACTAAGTAAACTGGAATGCAACATAGTCAAATCGTATCAAGCAAATTACAATGATACAAACCTTGTATTTATTTTCCCACGCTAAAAAGACTGGCCACAGCTGATGGAAGCCAAAGTGACGATTTCCAGCTTGTCCCAAATGCATACAAATCTGGCCGCAACTCCTAGATGATGCCGTTTTTCCTTTTCACAATCAAAAGAACACCAACCACATTGAATTTCTTCCCTCTCCTTCAATGGCGTCTGATGTGTATAATTCGAAACCACATTATTCGCTGGCATAAGAATCCAACTCAAAGTGCTGAATCAAACAAAGAATTTACAATTCTTTGCAAGTAAACTCCAAACCCTTGTCTCCACAATTCGAACCAAAATATCAAATGAATAATTCAGCATAATGAATTCGATTTCATCCAAGAAGCCTTTATAATGTCTTCATAACAAATCGAACCCTATCTTCTCCAAGACACTTTTCACTTACATAAAGACTATGCTTTATGTGCACATTTGAAATATAATAAACTATTATATTTCTTTCCACTTTAATGATGAAAAACAACCCTTTCATTAAAATAACTATATTCTGACACATAAGGTCCCTATTTTATGAGCTCAGGAATTAGAACTTCTCAACCTGATTCCAACGAGCTATAATACTAAGATGCCCAAAATACAATCCCAAAAAAAATAACCTTAGCCGATTTAATTAAATAATAATCATAATTCACTCGTCTTGTGAAAACGACTAAGGAAGCATCAAAATCAAAATTTGACAACACAGGAGTGATCCTGATGATGAAAGATGATGAATGAACCTGACGGGGGTGACTTGCGCGCTCCCTCCAAGAATCTTGGAGTCCAAACCGGAAGTCGGAAATAAAATCTGAGAGCATTATATAACTCCTCTAAATCATCTCAGCTCTGTTGAACCAACTGTTGACTTACTATAAATAGTAAGTCCCTCAAAACGGGGCCACAACCCACAGCAGGGTCCTCTAATCACCAGTATTAGCTTACAAGGACCCAATGATAGGCTAATTCCACTAATTCCAATGCTCGCTCAAAATGGGGACATTACAGTCCTCCTTGCCTATAATTGCTTGTCCCTAGGCAATCTTAGAAAACAAAATTCAGAAGTCCCCTCGGATCCCAAGGTTAGAATGGTGTAATGTCCCTGCGATCACCTGCAAACTCCTGTGATGAAATCACCATCCACTGAGTCAACCGAAACACACTGTCACCATGCCAACCATAGTGACCCATACAATTTGCAGTGCCAAATTGGTCACTACCTAGATCCCAGTAGAGATGAAACTCAACCATCCATAACACAGGAAAATGGATATCTAAAACCATCTAACAAACTAGAGCTCCCTGCACACCCTGCCAATCTGCCTTGTGTACTCCTGCAATCCAGATATCCATCCACTGTAAAACCGTCCAGGATGTACTGACCCTGCAAGTCACCTCCTGCTAACTTGCAATAACCAACCCCATCTCCACAGTTGAAGAAAACCCATCCCAAAAAGAATGTTATAAACCTAGAGCCAACCCAAACCGACGCGCAAACAAGTCCTCAACTGGTGGGTCAAAAGAGAAATGATGAACACTCCTCACTATGTAATCATGGTGAAAAGCTCCAATCCCCGTTAGAGGCTCATCAAAATCGAACCGCGAATCAAGAGATGGCTCCAATCTCTGACTCTGAAAAACTGGTCGAGAAGGATCCTGGGCAACTCTCTCAACAAATCCAACCACAAAATCCCTAAGAGGAAGCATTGTAGTCAAAGTATCTACCATTCTCCCCACTAAAAGCCGAATACCGCGAGAACCCTGAATTAGTGTTCCCTCAGAAGCTTCGAAAAGTCCCTCCTGTAAAACCGAACTCTCAAGCAAGTACTCCATGAACGACTCTGTGAAGTAGAAATTATAAGAAGCAGCATCAACCTGCTCCCCTGCAATCCACAACTGATCCCTCTGGGGCACTACCAACTGCCTAACATTATCAATTGTATGAGACGGAAGAATAGATTTGCTTCTAGCAGAAGGAAACAAATCATCATGAGAGCTCGCCTCCAAACTAGATGATACTCTGTCCAAGTCCTGTGAATCAAAGGGAGTAGTGTCAGAAATCTCCAACGAATCCAATCCTGCTACCTCAGGACTCTCGACAACCTAATCTGTATCATCTGCCATCATGCTAACAACTGGAGAACCTGATACCACAAAACTCTCTTTGCTGTCCTCCACTGATGCACTCACCTCCTTTGCATCTACTACATCTGCCTCATGGATGGTTGTAACTATATCCCCAACACATCTATCACTACCAAATGTGGAACTTGACTCACCACCAACCACTACTATATGTAACTGAACTAGATCTATGGCTGGCAAAGACTGAATCCGTTCCAACTCCACATTCATCTCTGCTAAACATCCCTACGACTCCTGGAGAGCCAACTGGGTGCCCTCTAAACCCTCAGAAGTCGATGTGAGCTCCTGAGTAAGCTCACTCACCTCCTCTCTGTCCATTAGTGCCTCATATGCCGTACTCCCCCACTCAACTAGGTGATCTCGGTCGACTACCAACTGTAATTAATCCAGTCTCAAAATCCTGATAGCCTCCTGCAAGGAATGAATCTCTGTCAAGGAAAGGTAACCACCACCGTGCTCCTCTGCCATTGGAGCACCCCAACCATAAACAACCAATAGCTGACGAGCGACACCGAAATGCTCGAGTAGAAGTAATGTCTCTCTCACTGACTCTCAACTGGCTAGTCATATGATGACTTTGCACAACAGGTCTCCTAGGTACAATCTCAAATGCACTGTCCACACTATGGAAGGAAGTTGTATCTAACAAACTCCCCCCAAGATCACCATTTCTCTGTGTACTGTCATCTGAGCACACATCTACAAACTGAGTACTGACATCAGACTCATCTTGATCTACCAATGAGGAAGCTGCTACTGAATTTGACTCATCACAATCTTCAGCTACCTCGTCCTCTGTAACCGCATGACAATCCAGATCCTGGGTCCCATCCTCACTAGCAACTCAGAGTCCTTCCCCCAGGGTCTGATAAACCAAGCATGACTCGCTGCAGGTAGAGTCATCCTCATGAGTCACCGAAGAAGTAACCTCATAATCACTCTCCTCATGTGCGCTATCAAACTCACACATGTCCATCAATGAGGTATCACTACTGGGTACCTCTACAAACACCTCAACTGCAGGAGCGGAAGCCCTGGCTGAAACAAACTCCTGCCACTCATATGCTTCCCAATCCTCATCCGTGAGTCCATGTAAAAACAAATCTTGGGACCCATCACCACCAGAGGACAACGCTGAGTCAACACCCAATGTCTGATATGAAAATCCAAACACACTGCAGCCCATTCTCACACCCAACATTAGAGGTATCCTTCATGCTAGTATCAACATCGTTTATCTTAGACCCCTCTGCTCTCTGGCTGCATACATGACTCTATGTCATAACGAGAATCATCTACATTGTGGCATGAATATGTCACCTGACTCATTTGTAACACTCGAATCTTGAGTGTCATCACTGGGTAGCTCCATGCTCACATTCTCAGTACAGGAAAAGACTGCAATCTCCTATATTGACTCCACACAGCGACAACTGTCATAAACATCAGAGCTGTCAGAGCTCAAATACTCCTTCGTAGTCCTCAGAAATAACACCATCATTCATGGTGTCTGAATCTCTAGTGGTATCTACAACATCCTCCACTCTCACACTATCCACGACATCATCAACATGCTCACATAAAGGACCGGTGTACGGAAAATCAGGCCCTGTATCGCTGATAATGCTACCAATTGATGCAAGACTGCCATCAATGGCACTATACATGTCACCAACCTGATCCGTGTCACTAACTCTGGTAGGCTCAGGATGCTGAAACTTAGTACCACTATGGTGCAGAGCACCCTAGGGTTTTAGCTCCGAAACCCTAGCTGTTTAGCAAATGGTGGTCCGGGAGCAGATCACAGTTAGCAGTCAGTCTTTTTAATAAACTCTAACAGTTCTTAACTCCTAGTGTAAGAGCGGGCCAGTCGCAAAGTCGCAGATGCTCAGCGGTCAACAGAAAACAGTGAATCGCAAAGTCGCGAGCTGATCGGTGGTTAAGTTCTTAAGTGAGCGAGTGAGCGACAATTATGTCTATCGCACAGTCGCAGGCGATTAGCAGTTAAGCG
>MU224177.1:2088575-2107364 GCA_018584345.1 Thuja plicata
ATGAGAATGATGACAGTTGCAGGAGGAATACGAAGAGCCGAGGTAGTTAGAATCCTCAGGCGGCTAGGTAACCTAAAAACGGTTACAAATCAAGAAGAGGCCGAATATATAATCGAGGAAGAAAACTGTAGAAAGAGGTTGTTGTTGAAGAACTGAAATTGTGAAGGCTAGCAGAGGAAGTTTCTGTGTGTTTGAATTGTAATTTCCTGATTTTCAATAAAGAAGAGTCTTGGTGGGTTCTGTGTAGACTTGTGTTGTGTGCAGATTTCTGTAGAGTAGGATTTTGAATTCAGTTAAGCCTCATGGATGCTTTTTGACTCTGATAATCCATTCTATGGAGTGTGACTGTCAAGAAGCATCCCTCATGTATTTTTATTCTGTTTCTGTGTCTGTGTTGGGGAAGAGGCTAGTCAGAATTGTAGACAAGTCCTAGGCGAGCTAAATGGTCCGGCTAGAGAACTTGTAGGAGAGAGATATAGAAGGAGAAGGTGCATGACTAACTGTATTCAGTCATGGAGGGTAAGATGAGATGAAGAGTGAAGCATTTCGGTGGGTAGGAAACCTAAGAGAGAGGGAGTAGAGAAATCCTTCTGGTTAGGGTCTGTGAGTTACCCTAAGAGACTCAAGTGTGAGTCTAAAGGATCCTGAAGTGAAGAGGGTCCAAGGTGAGATTCCTAAGAAAGAGTAGGAGTCTAGGAGAAAGGTGACCTCCCCATCACACTATCTGCCAACAAGATAGACACATGCACATGTCCCTGCAAACACCCTCCACCCTCAAGTGTGCAAATAGGACTAGTGGCTGGTCCACTAAGTATAAGAACATCTCCATCAAAATCAGCAGTTGCTGAAAACTCATCGTGGAGATCTCTGGATGTCTCACCTGTGAAAAGATCACGTCTCTCATATCTTCTTTGTGAAGAGGACCTATTGAACAAAGAAACCAAGTAGTTTGTTGCTTTATCGACAGTTGCAAGATCTAAAAGTGGTGCATTTAATCTTTCCAGTGTTTGCCTTCGTTTCTCCATATCCTTAACTAAGGCATTTGTTTGCTTTCTTAACTTAGATAAACTGTCTAACTTGTTTCCATGTTTTCTAGATTTCCTGTATTTGTCCATAACTGCAATTAAAGCAAGAGTGCTGATCACTCAAGTCAAACAAGTAAGCCCAATAAATTCCACCCATAGGATGGCAGGAAACCGCTCCGATACCACTGCAAAGAGCCTGCTTGGCTCTAACCCTGAATTTGACTGCAAGAAATTCTAAAATTCTGGAATTTGATTTCTTTTTAATTTTTCCAGCAATACATATATAGTTTTTTGGTATTCTTTTTCCACATAATATAATTGCATTACAAGAAACAATTAAATTTGAAATTACTTTTGCAAATCATAGATCACACTAAGTAAACTGGAATGCAACATAGTCAAATCGTATCAAGCAAATTACAATGATAAAAACCTTGTATTTATTTTCCCACGCTGAAAAGACTGGCCGCAGCTGATGGAAGCCAAAATGACAATTTCCAGCTTGTCCCAAATGCAGACAAATCTGGCCGCAACTCCTAGAGGATGCCGTTTTTTCCTTTTCACAATCAAAAGAACACCAACCACATTGAATTTCTTTCCTCTCCTTCAATGGCGTCTGATGAGCATAATTCGAAACCACACAATTCGCTGGCATAAGAATCCAACTCAAAGTGTTGAATCAAACAAAGAATTTACAATTCTTTGCAAGTAAACTCCAAACCCTTGTTTCCACAATTCGAATCAAAACATCAAATGAATAATTCAGCATAATGAATTCGATTTCATCCAAGTTGCCTTTATAATGTCTTCATAACAAATCAAACCCTATCTTCTCCAAGACACTTTTCACTTACATAAAGACTATGCTTTATGTGCACACTTGAAATATAATAAACTATTATATTTCTTTCCACTTTAATGATGAAAAACAACCCTTTCATTAAAATAACAATATTCTGACACATAGGGTCCCTGTTTTATGAGTTCAGGATTTTAAACTTCTCAACCTGGTTCCAACGAGCTATAATACTAAGATGCCCAAAATACAATCCCAATATAAATAACAACCTTAGCCGATTTAATTAAATAATAATCATAATTCACTTGTCTTGTGAAAACGACTGAGGAAGCATCAAAATCAAAATTCGACAACCCAAGAGTGATCCTGATGATGAAAGATGATGAATGAACCTGACGGGGTTGACTTACTAAAAATAGGCGCTCCCTCCAAGAATCTTGGAGTCCAAACCGAAAGCCAGAAATAAAATCTGAGAGCATCATATAACTCCTCTAAATCATCTGAGCTCCGTGGAACCAACTGTTGACTTACTATAAATAGTAAGTCCCTCAAAACGGGGCCACAACCCACAACAAGGTCCTCTAATGACCAGTATTAGCTGACAAGGATCCTATGATAGGCTAAATCCACTAACTCCAATGCTCGCTCAAAATGGGGACATTACATTATGATATCTCATGCTGAATGAAAGTGATTAGAGGATGGGGACATTACAATCTCTGCTCCTTGAAAATGTTTGCCCACCAGCATTTGGTTCTTACTTTCAAAGTTGTTTTTGTAGTTAAAACATCACCTAGTGCCTCCATCTTTTTTCTTGAAGACTTCTTGGGGAAGAGTAGGTGCAATTTTGTGTTGTATTTTGTTGACTAAAGCACAAAACATTCCTTGTATGCCCCTTTTGATCTTTGTGAGGTATTTAAGAGTAACAAAGAGTGTGGACACCTTAGTAGTTTTTGAAAGCCTTACCATCTCATGTTTTTGGGAGATGACCTTTTATTGGATTGGTATTTCCTTGAAGCTTTGGAAGGTTCTAAATACTTTCTTGGAGGGATTACTTGATAGGTCTTTAGGAGGTAATCCATGTAGGATGTATTTGTGATATCGCATTTTGAACTTAAAAGTTAGGTTTTGGAAGTTTTTTTTGCAACTGCCGATCTCTTTCATCCATTGGATTCCAAGTATCATGTCAATCTCTCATAGTTCCAATATATTGAAATTATGTGAATGTATAATTCCCCATATTAATCTCCAATTTTGGGGTGAAGGTCTTACACTCCAAGTTTGTTCCATTAGCCAATTTAAGATCAAAAGTTTCTTGTTCATTAATTGGAATTTGTTGAGATGTGACAAGAGTGTTAGTTATGAAATTGTGAGTTGATCCACTATCTAGTAGGATGACTATATCTTTCCCCTTCATGTTACCTTTGACTCAAAAATTGTTTTGATGGGATCCATCCAAGGTTGCTAGATTTCCTCTTTTCTTCGTACATGAGGGTGGCTTGCCATCATTATCTGAATCACTGTTTTTACTATCAATATCATCTTCATCCCCTTCACTATTGGGTCTAACTTCAATATAGTGGATCTGTCCTCTTCCCATGCATCGATGTCCTAGTATCCAAGGTTCTTTGCAAGTGAATCATAATTTCTTTCTTCTTAATTCTTGCCTTGTCTCCATGTATAATTTGAATTTGATAGGGTCCTCTTTGTTGGGGACTATATTGGCTGGTTCCTTGGTAGTTGGTATTTCCCTAGGCGGGGCTTTGCTCTTTTTTAGTTCCTGGGTCCACCTCTCTTGCTTTCTTGATTGCTTCTTGTAAGGAGCTAGGATTTATTTCCTTAACCCATCCTTTTAGTAGATCCATTAAGCCATCCTTGAAAAGGACGACCAATCACCTTATTGATATGTTTGTATCTAGAACAAAAACTCTTTGAAATTCCCTTAATATATTCCTTGATTGATTCTTGTTGGGAATTAGTGTACACATCTAGGTGTTAGGAATATTAGAATGCATTAAATAATTTGGTGTCATAATATTAAGTTGTGAATAAACAACTTGGTGTCATTATTAGTCATATAGTTTGTTTAATAGGTTATTTTATTTGTGGTCGTATGTTGAGTTGTTAAAACAACTAGTCTATTTAGGAGTGTTGTTTCCTACAAAGTAGGATTTAAGAATCCTGTAAATATGGAAGTGTGAAAAAGGTGAGATGTACCTATTATTTGTTTTTTAAATACTTTTTGGCTTCTCTGTCTTGTCCATAATTTCTTATATGGTATTAGAGCAAGTTTTTCTATGAGAGTATTTAAATATGTTTTTATAATATTAGATCTGCATATAAATTATTGCGAACTAGGTAGACATGGAGAGAGCTCGCATAGTTTTTTGTTAAGGTGTCTCGACCTGCTATCTATAAAGTCACATGTCTGCTCTTTGAAGGTATTGGTTGTTAGTCTGAATATTGATATGCATTTTCATTCGGTTGGTTGACAAATCGTTGAAGGAAAAAAGGCATTTTTCAATGGCTACTACAGTGGCTTATTTTTTAAACAGAGGGCAAATACTTGTGCCGAGTTTTTTATAATCTCATCGAATATTGCTGGCAATTTTTTAAATTTTTCCGCTAAAGCATCATCTCCATAAAACTGTGTGATTGCACATTTGTCAAATCTATGCTTATTTGAGCACTTGCGTTGGAGAGGGATCGATCGGCGTTTTAGGTGTCTTGAGTGGCATACATCCCTACTCGTGGTTGCATTGTTGACTTTTGCAAATAAATAGGCCCAATTCAAAATACCTTGCTTATAAATAAAGAGCATTGGATAGCTCAACACCATCCACGACTTTACAGTTTCTGTCACTGATTTGCCATAGTTGTTGTCATCCTCATCTCTGACGTTTTTGGCTGGCTTCTCACGGGTTATGATGTTCTCATGGTGATAATCATTCGTTTGATGGTTGATTTGTAACATAATCGGAGGCGTGTGTAGCACATCTTGTAGATCGGCCTTGTGGATCGACATTCTTTCTTTGAGTTTGATCTACATTTCTAATGTTCTTGGACTGTACAAAGATCATTAGTTGAGGCTTTTGTTCTCTGATTGGCTTATGCATCTGTGACTCCTTGTTTCTTGGTGTAACACTTGTGGTTGAAGCTACGCATCAGTGATTCATTGGAGTTTGTTATGGATTGAGGTAATCAAATCAATCTACTGCACACCAGAGCTATGAGAATTGGATCAGTGGTGCTGGTGAACATTGGTATAGTGTTTATCAAGTTTTATTATAACTCTAATCTAAATGTTTGATGGCGAGATTTTTCACATTGTCTATTGTTTTGATTAAGTAAAAACAGGTTTTTGAAGGATCCAAAACCTTTTACAAAGAGCTTAAAGATAAACCATTAAAAGCATAATAGAGTCTGTGCCACAACACCCAAGAACAAAAGCATGAAAGAAACATACAACAACTACCAAAATACAAAAGGCTGCAACTAGAGAAACATAACAGCACAACACCACAAAAAGATAGGACAACAGAAAAAGACAACTAAATACATTTCATAAGGTCCTCAGCCTGTACCACCATTATCTGCATCTGATCAACATCATCCTTAAGCTTTTCCAGCTCCTTATCTTCTTTGGTTTCAATCTTCCTAGTGCTCTCCTGAGTGCGCTTACCAGGTCCCATAGCCTCCTTCAGATTCTTCACCTCCTCTACTTTAGTCCGCTCTATCTTGTTGACCATGATCTTGGCATGACCAGTATAGGCTTTGACGCTGCACAAGCTCTGCTCCCCAATTTTCCTCATAGTATCTTCTAATTTCTCCATTCTGTTATGCAAAGTGACAAGCCTACCCTCAAAGTCCTCTTCAGTAACCCTGGCCTCAAGCTCTTCCAGGGTTTTTTCCAGATTAAAAACCTTATCAACTAAGGTAGCATAAGCATCCACATTGCTGACCACATCCCTCATTTCCTCAAGGCACTCAGCAACTAGTTTTTCTCCTATGCTCATCTTCTTGAAGAGATTGATATCACACACCACCATACGCATTTGGTCTTTGACCATGCCGACATCATCCATCAGCTTGCCCAGGGTGCAGGAAAATCCACAAGGCAGTTTTTACCCTTACTGATAGCGCTATCCCCACTTTTCTCTTTGTCATTCTCCTTGTCAGCAGTCACCTTAGTCCCAAGACCATCTTTGTCAATTCTTCCCACAATATCATCCGCAGTCTGGTTGGCTTCTTGCAAGTTTTCCTTCTCCCTCTGCAGAGTGTTTTGGTCCTCACCCAGTTTACCTAAATCCCCATCCAAATGCTCATCTTCCCCAATCCTCTCACCAATATTGTCAGAAGAAATGACAATATTCTTCTTACAGGGTCTTTTAATATTCTTAGTCTTTTTACTACTTCCACTAAAATCCCCTGTTTTCCATTTGCCGCCATCATTCTCCCCTGCTTCCTCACAGTCATCCTTATCAGTATCCTTATCCGTTGCAGAATCTTCCACAACATTCTTGCCCTGCTTATTCTTAGAAGGAGACCCCTTAAATTTAATCTTTTTAATATTTTTCACCTCAAAAATCTCCTCGTCATCTTCAATATCTTCATCATTCAGCTCATCATCCTCATCCCCTTCATTCTCATCTTCATCCCTAACTCTACCCTTAAGGAAGGGTTTTCCCACTTTTTTAGTTTTTAGGAGATCGAACACCAGTAGCATTAATCCCTGGTGCGAGGCATGATCCCCTTTAGGGTCCTTCTGAATGCTTTTAATAGTAAAATCCAAAGAGTTCAACAAATAGAAAGGGAAACTAACTTTCTCTTCATGTCTAAAATGGTTAAGCAACATGAAATGGTGGCCATATGCCCTGGTAAATCTACCATCAAGCGTAATGTAGTTAATAACAACATATAAGACAAACCTCCAAGGCTGAGATATACGCTTCAGGTTGTGGTAGGAAGAGTCCGCCTTAACCAACCTCTTTCTTTCCATCTCCGTATCAGGGAACCTCTCCGGAGCCTTATTCGAAATACTCCTATCTCTGTAGAATTTCAGCCCCTCCATACTCATACCTGTAGCTTGAGCAACAATCTCCTCCGTAACCTCCATATATTGGTTACCCACTAACACCTTGCCATTCTTCCAAGTTTGAAGAAATGCTTAGACACGACAAGGTTTCTTCCATGCAACCTCTCCATGAAACCTGCAACACCACCTTTCTTCAGAATCCCCCAAACCTCCTTATTTTGTTTTCATTCCTTGCAATTCACAGGTTCAAACCTTTTCTTACTACCACCCATTTTACCACTCTGGTTTTCCTTCACACTGTCTTTGAGAAGCCTCGATCTCCGATCTAAACAACACTTCTCATACAATACCCAGAGTCCGTGCGAAATAAAGAGACAAGTCACATAATAGTCCTTCGCACCAAAAAATGAATAATGAAACATCACTTTGCAATAAAAACTATTCATTAAAAAGGCAATTTAAAATTCCTTCTATCTGCTCCGTGAGTGGTCATTATCAATTAATGATTGCACCTCGAAAGGCAAATCATCAACGTCATCCCATTTCGTCATCAAATCCACCTTACAAGCCACGTTGGCAGCCTAGTCGACAACAACATTAGTCTCTCTATAGTTGTGCGTGATGACGCATTCCTCAAAAGACTTGATAAGGTTATTATCCTTGTGCATAACATTATATATAGTCCATGAAGGGGTAGAATCATTATTTAAACATTTTATAATATTCAAAGAATCACCTTCAAGCCATATTTTTTTGCACCCCTTCTCCTTAGCCAGAATCAAACCAGGGAGAGCAGCATTAGCCTCCGCAACATGATTGGATTGAACACCAATAGGTATCGCTCTCACCCCTTTCCAAAGACCATTCTCATCTCTGATAACAACTCCACAACCAGCCACTCCCAGATTCCCTTTAGAAGCCCCATCAAAGTTAACTTTCATCCAGCCATGGGGAGGACAATCCTATCTCGCTTCATTCCTCAACGACTGCTTACAATAATTTATATTCCCTTTAATCTATTCGCATTGTCTATTGTTGCCATCTATTAGGTTAGTATTATCACTTTTAGTCATTTAGTTTTTTGCTATTACTAAAAAAATCTATATATCTAGGTTTGGAAAGAATACACCATTATAGATTCTCAATTTGTTGTTGTTAGTTGTCTTTATTGGGTATCTTGGTAATTTAGTTGTTTTTGTATAGTTGGATATTTCGTGCCGAATATGTAAAAGTAATGAGGTGCATTATCGGTGGAACCCGACACTTTTAATAGAGGTCAAATAGTTTTTCTTTTAAATGGAGAAAAGCAATATTTTAATAGAAAAGTTTAGGGTTCAGAATTTCATAAATGGCAGATCAAGTTATAGTTGATCCTTATTGAAAAGGATCTGTGGGATGTGGTAAGCAGATCAACAACAAGGCCAACTGATGCTGACGAACTTGCAAAGTGAACTGCTAAGGATCGAAGGGCAATAGCTCTAATTGGTCTAGCACTTTCAGATGCATACCTCCACCATATCAACTTAGCAAAGTCCTCAAAAGAAGTGTGGGATAGTTTGAATGCTTTATTTGGATCACAAGCAATGAGTGCAAAGATGAGTTTAAAGTAGAAATTGTCTGGCCTAAAAATGATGGAAGGTGATAACATTGCTCAACAGATCAGTAAATTTCGCTCCTTATTGAATCAACTAGCTGGGATAAAGGCTAAAGTAGATGATGATGATTCAAAGGCCATTTTGTTACATAACATGCCTCCTAGTTATGTCACCATTGTTTTCACATTAAACAAAGTAGATGCTACCCTAGAAGAAATAATATCTACTTTGATTGATGGAGCCAAGAAAACTAAATCAACTACAAAGGAAACTGCAATGTATGGGAAAAATAAGCCTAACCATTCCTCCAAATCTAGTGGGGTTGGGTGGGAATTAGTGTTCACATCTAGGTGTTAGGAATATTAGAATGCATAAAATAATTTGGTGTCATTATTAGTCATATAGTTTGTTTAATTGGTTATTTTATTAGTAGTCGTATGTTGAGTTGTTAAAACAACTTAGTCTATTTAGGAGTGTTGTTTCCTACAAAATAGGATTTAAGAATCCTATAAATGTGAAAGTGTGAAAAAAGATGAGATGTACGTATTATTTGTTTTTAAATACTTTTTGGCTTCTCTGTCTTCTCCATAATTTCTTATAACCCTTACTGTTTGACTTGAGTTAGTTCTTTGAAGTGCGATTCCGGATCTTTATTATGAAATCTCTCTATCAATCTTTCTATAAATTCTATAGAAGATGCAATTTTGGAATGCCCCATAGTAGTCATTCCATGATACCACCATTCATGGGTTACTCCATCAAAATGGAGTGTTGCACATTTTATGGCTTCCTCTTCTGTCATTGGGTTTAATTGAAAGTATGTGTCTAGTTTCTGCACCCATGTCCTTGCCGTATATTTGTTTGACCCATCAAAATATGGAATGCTTAACTTGCCCACCTTCCCTTTAAGTTCTGAATGTCTCTGTTTGTATCCTTTACGGGGAAGGTGTTTCATCCTTAGATCCATGTATTCTTTTAATAACATGTCTTTTTGAAAACCGCTATCGATCCAATCTTGTCTGAATTGGTCTTGCAATTCTACAAAGGTGGGTTCTGCTTATTCCAATTGACCATTTTTGGAATTTCAAGCCTTGAATTTGATGTATTCGCTTTACTTTTTGGACTTTAGTTTTGAGATTCTCCTTCCTGTCCATTCTTTCTCCCATTGTTATTGCTTGAGACATTTATCACTGTGTTAGTTAATATGTCCGCTAGCTGTTCTAACCTATTTTGAGACTCCCTCTGATCTGTAAAGAACTGATCGATCTTTTTGTTCAAATCTCCTTCTTCGCCCATTGTCGGTCTTTTGAGTTCTGTTCGGATCTTCTGCAGAAGTAAGTTTTGAGTTCCTTCTCGCTCATCAACTTCACAATATAACAGGATCGTTGGCACTGATACCAATTGTAATGTCCCCTTTTTGGTTACGAGGGGACGCTGGGACAATTATTCTAATCTCCCCATCTTACTATGTTTAATGAATATGAATTAACCAAGTAATGGAAGATAAATGAATATAGATGTAATCTTTCTTATATATCAATGGAAAATATATTCACAATGATAGTTATCTGATAATTGTAATGTTTGATATACGATTATGATGCATACCATATATTTTATATGGCAATTGTATGTCTGATATGCAATGGATCTATACAATGTGAAAGATGAAAATATCACTTGCAATGATAGATCGATAATGCTATCTCTGATTTACAATGGAAATTTGCAATCAATATCTATTGCTCAATGCTGTGATATCTAATATATCAATGATATAATGCAGTGGGAAAGTAATCACTGGAAGCAATTAGTGCTGTGTCTGATTATCTATGAATACTTACACTTCAATGGATGTTGTATCTGATATACAATCTGAACTATGCGATACCTTAGATGCCGCCTATGATGTATGCTGTTCGTACTTGCACCAGTAAAGCTGATGAGGCTGTTGGCTCTAAACAGAGCATATCCAATCGGATAAGAAGAAAAGAGGTAATATGTATTTGATGATTTGGAAAGACAATTGAATGTCTTCATATGCCCGTGCTTGAAGAATGAATAGTCATGCAGTTGGGATTTGTCCCATCTTCATGAATATTCTCATTGCTTAATGATGTCTCTTCATTTATGATTATATTAGCACATAACCGTTTGTTTACATAACAAATGACGTGTAAATGATTATTGGCGTAGACTTAGCCAATCACCATATAATAGATTCCTTATGGGGTCAGCACATAACTATGTTATCAATATCTCTTGTAATTGATCGATACCAATTAGTGGTAATCGCTGGAAATGTCTATTGATAAGTTGAATCCTTATTTGATATCGGTGCTGGCTACATGATTAGAATTGATGCTATGCTGATTGTCTTTGTTCACTGATTCAAGGAAACTATCTTATTTATAAGACTTCACAGTTTCCTTACAATTTGAATATATATATATATATATATAAACTTCAGTAACTACTAATAATTGGGGAAGGACTGCCACCCCTAGCTGATCTTACACTATCTCATGCTGATAGAAAGTGATTAGAGGATGGGAACATTACAACTTGTGCACAACAGGTTCATGCTTTAGCACTATTTACTCAATGAAGACATATCAGTCTCTCTGAAATTTATGGATGCTTGCAGAGTCAGCTTCTAAAGAACTAGTGATTGTGATGGACGGATAGAAGGTTTTAAGATTTTTTTTTTAAATGTTTTTGGATTGGCACCTTGTCATCTTTTGCAGCATCTTGGTGCTAATTATATTTTTTTAAAGACAAAGTTGTTTGTTACACTGTTCTTTTTGATGGAAAATCTGTAGAATCGGTGCAACAGTAACCACCATTTCTATTTGTTCAAGATGAGAACTCATATTTGTTAGTTCGGGAAATTTTAGTAATATAAAGGTTTTGTATTAAAACTTGTACAATTAGTGGTATTGATTCCTGCATTCATTTCAAACTTTGCCTTTTGGTTTCTGTTTCAATCTATTTAGAATGCAATGAAAAATATTTACTTTGGAAATATTACTTTGGAAATATTTATATAACTGTACTGGTAAGCATTATCCTTTTGCAATTGTATAACTGTGTGACCATTTGATCATGTCAATATAATGTACAGAAGAATTTGAATTTGTGAACTTACAATACATTTAATTATTAATTGATTTTATCCATCTTTTGCAGCCATTTGGTTTCCCATGGTGTCCATACCAGGGTTCATTTTCTCGATTGTCGGTATCTCTCGAGTAAGTATTTCTGGTAATCTTTTGATAGTTGAAAACAGTTATGTGATACATTTTTTTTCTTTATTGTTGATAAGCTCATTAGTCAAACTTATTGGATTAATTTTCTTACTTGTTAAGTAATAATTTTGCTAGAATTTATTAACTTTTTATCAGAAGTTATTAAGACTTGTGATTTTTTCTGCTATAGGGCCATAACTATAGGAAAGGAGATCTACTTTTGAATATTCTTTGCAGTAGAGCAATAGGCTGAAACATATCAGTAAAACAATTCTATTTAAAAGATTCACATCATTCAGTGTTAAAATTTCTAGTTTCTTAACTATTTTGTATTTTGTCATGATCTATTATGAAGCCTCATTCCTGAAGCAGGTTTACTTTACTTCAATCATTGTTTTGGATTTAGTCTAGATGTTTTGTTTGCGATTGGATCAATACGGTTGGGCTAAGTGGAGATCTATACATTGTTAACATGATGCCTTCTAAATATCCAATGGAAACATGAGTTTTAGGTTTTGCTTTTATGGGTACATGATGCTAAATCAGGATTTATCTTATGAGATTGAAGCAATATAGTTTTTTGGTTGAGATGTAGAAACAACAGATAAGATACATTCTCAGAATTCAGTAATAACGCAGAGGTCAATAATACTTTATTCATGGGTATTCAGAGTGGCTCGCATTGGCTATATTTAAGAAGACAGTTTTGATATGGAAAATTTAACAAATGAATTAGTTGTTTATTTTAAAGATGTAAATGTATGAGATGTTGATCAACTCTATAATCGCCCAAGGATCACCTGCAACCAAAACATTGCACACAAGAGAGAAAAGCAATAGAAATGCTATGAAGCCTGACAATTCATTAGATGGATAAATGAAGCTGATACAAATCATACAATATACAATGAAGAAACCCTTGTTATAAAGACAAGGATGAAACCCTAGGACATACTACGATCGTTAGAAGTGTCTTAAATTTTTAATCCTATGATATAAGGCACAAAAATGTAAACAATCTAAGTAAACTAAAATATGTAAGTGTGGAATTGGATACAACCCAATAGGATTCTGGTTAGGTAATATGCCATGTTCACATCAACAATCACCCTTTGTGATATAGAAAGTATGATAAAACTATAAAAATGCAAGGATGGATCTTGGCTAAAGGCTATGATAGGTACCCTTTTAAAAATAAATCTCTCACAGACATAGTAAAGGAGAAAAATCTATAGGAAAAAAATCGTCAAGAAAAGAGAAAAGATTAAAATAAACATGTACAAGTGAGTGGAGGGAGGTGTTGTGAGGTTTTCACACCATCACCCCATTGCAAATCAGGACCCCCTCTATTCACCTTAGTTGTGAGTAGTCTTAGCGGTAGTATGGCAACATTTCAAGGTCTTAGCAGCATGTCAAGGTCCTAGAGTGGTCTTAGGTGCAAGTTACGGTCTAGGAAAGGATGAGAGGTTTTCAGTTGCAATTTGAGTTACCAACACTTAGTCGATTCCTCATCAAGTTGAGATTCTTACAACTCATGACAGAAGTGTAAAATGGTATGCAAGGTGAACATGTGAAATTGAAGGTTGCCTTTGAACTTAATTGGGTTACTATGAAATTACAACCCTCAAGCAGCCTACAAGCAGATTGAAATCAAAAGAATGATGATGCCAATCGTAGGTTGAAATGAAGATATTGAAACCAATGGAAATTTGAGCAAATGAAGAAGGTAAGTTTGGATTACAAGTGTAGAGATCAAGTAATGGAGAAGAGAGATCAATTTGCAAGTATGAAGGTGTGCACAAGTAAGTTGAAGTTTGATTTTTGAAGGCTAAACACTTAGCAGATTTTGACCCTTGGGAGAGCCCAAGTGAGGTCATAATTTTGACCTCCTTTGGGCTCCAAAGCTTGGCCACTTCTTGAACATCACTCAACTTTCAAACACCAAACTTGCAAGTCAAGACATGATAGAAGTTAGGAGTTGAACGAAGATTATTCAACTGAAGGTGACTTTCAACATCAAGGACAACACTAGAGCATCAACAAGGCAAGATACAAGTCAAGATTCAAACCAAGTGTGAAGACAAAAATGATTGTATGGGAAAGGATGGTGAACAAACAATGCAAAGACACCGTATCCAAGTCATGATAGAAGACCAAGACGTCAAGATCAAGTCACCAACACAAGTGCAAGTTCATGAACATGTCAGTGAGAAGATTTCAAAATGAAGACGGAGAAAATTTATGAAGATGAAGCAATTTGGGAATATGAGCCATCGCAATCGTTGAGTATCAAGAGATATTGCTAGAGACGCAAAGACTTCTTTATGATGATGAAGAAAATGAATTGATGAAGTTTATAAGATAAGCATGCTAAGGTCACACCCATTCATCTTCAACCAATCAGAAGACTTCAGTTTCATGTGTCCAAGTTTATTCAATTAAATTGTTCCAAGTGTACATGTGGAGTCCACTTAATATCTCTACCTAACGAATTTTCTCATTGGTCCATAAAAGCAATGTAATTTTCTCATTGGCCCACAAGGTGGTGCTTTTATGTAATTGGATAAGCATTTAATGCTTGTAAATGGTAGTTGTATTAGGGCTATGTTGGGTCAATCTTGGCCATTGATCTCAAATTAATCTTGGTTGCTCATTGTACTCGGAACAACTATAAAAGACAGACTCATTTTTAAAGGAGTTAATTATTCATTAGTTAGAATAGAGTAGGGGAGACTTGCAAAAATTGTTGTTATAATGCTGCCAAAGTAATTTCCAATTCATTGTTATTATCTAAGTCACAACATTCGGTGAATATCAACCATGATGTTTGGATTTTGCCGAATTTCAATTAAGAAAAAAATCGATGAAGTTCGCCTTCTGTTTGCACGGAAAAATCGACGGTTTTTTCCATTAAACTTAACAATTAGAAATTGCTAATTTTCGGATTTCTTGACCATTTTTTGTTTATAAAAAGCCATTTCCTAACCCTTCGATGCTAAAATCAGCCTTGGACTCTTGAGCTCTTGAGTGAAGGCAAAAATCTGAAGTTTGATTCTGCTAGTCTATGTGTTGTGTCAGAGTGAGAGAAATCTGTGGCAATTGTGTCCAGGTGAGTGCAGATTGTGAGGAAGGCGACACGAATGCAAACCCTACGTTGAGGAAGGCGGATTGAAGAGACAAATCCGTTTTGCGTTTTACTTCCTAATCCTCCCATGCAACACGACTTTTGATTTGTTTTTATTTTGGTTTTGTTGGTTCTTTTTAATTCGACATAGTTTAAAACTTTACAATTTATAAATATTTTTTATGTAACTTATAAATAATAAATCAAATTATATATTGATATATAAAATTTTAATATTATAAATTAAAAATGTTATATCTAATTAGTCTATATTGTTAGATTTAAAAATTGTCATACGAAATCAAATCAAATTATATTATATTATGAACATATGTAAAATATCAATATGTTTAATAATAGATGTTTATAAAATTATTATTTACAAATTGCTTTTTAATCTTTAATAACAGTTGTTGATAAAATTATCATTTAAAAATTGCAAATTTTATTTTAAAATAAAATATTAACTATTTGAATTTTGGATAACTTATTGAATATATTACTTGTATTTATAAATAAATAAAATTATATAAGGCAAATTTAATTCGATTTTTTTTTCAAAATTTTACCCTTGTCAAACGTCATCCAAATTTTATGATTGCCAAACTCGAATTCGATTTCTAACCTTGTGATTTAGGTTATTATCATGGTGGATTACTTGTATTATTTTGGAGTGTAGCATAGTTTCTACATTTCCTCACTTAGAGTAGGATTTATTTCATGTTGAGTAGCAGTTAAGTAGATGAATGAAAGATATTGTTGTTGGTGAACTATGGTGAAACTTATGTGTATACCTTTTGGTACTTGTTGTTATGATTGCCAAACTCGAATTCAATTTCGAACCTTGTGATTTAGGTTATTATCATGGTGGATTACTTGTATTATTTTGGAGTGTTGCATAGTTTCTACATTTCCTCACTTAGAGTAGGATTTATTTCATGTTGAGTAGTAGTTAAGTAGATGAATGAAAGATATTGTTGTTGGTGAACTATGGTGAAACTTATGTGTATACCTTTTGGTACTTGTTGATTGCAAGTAGTAGTGTAAGGTTGGTTTGAACTAATTGCAACCACTTAACTTCAATTGGAAATATTCATTTGGATTGTGTCATCATTGGGTATTTGAACGAGCATTGACAATATGAGAATCATCCATGGATCCTTAGAAGATTGCACCCTCCTTTGCGTAGTTGATTTGGTGAAGCAAGGACCGGTTCAGTTCCACCTCACTATCAATAGTTTCTTGCCTTTTTAGAGTTAGATTAGCTTCCTAAACCTATATATATTTGCACTTTGTTTCATTAGAAGTAGTTGAAGAGCTCAAATTGCTAAATCTTCCGTTATTTTAAGGAAGTTGATAGATTGTCCATGAAATAATAGCGTAAGTCCCCGCGTGGTTACCGACAAACCACATCACAAAACTGAGTTGTGTCCAACAAGAACAAGAACCTTGGAGTCGCTTCTATGATATTTCTTTTCAATCTTTAGCATACGTGATGTCTTTGTTCAAGAGGGGATTTGATATTTGGTGTTTCATCGTGGAATACTGAGAGTTTCATCTTGCATGTTGGAGTGGTCACAAAACTCACATCAACTGGAGAACTCAACATGACCCCTAATGACTACTTATATAATCGATGTACAATCAATGTTGCCTCAAAAGGAGAGAATGTGGATTTACCCCTCCCACAAGGCATAATCTCTTGTAGTGATGGTAGATGCTCAACAAAGGATGATGATGACGACGATGATGAAGATTCATGAACGCCAAACAACATTCCGCCCCTTGGGAAGAAACAAAGTCAAGTAGAGATGTAAGATGACTTTCCATGAAGCAAGAAAGAACATGATGAGAAAGTTGATGTTTTTGTTGTCTTTGAAATCTGCTCAAATGTTGCCATGTCAATATGAAAGAATGCAAAAGGTGGCAATCTAAGACCATGTGCAAATGAGTGATGAACAAGATCCAAAGATAAATATGGGGTGACAACAAATATGATAGGATTGTCACTAAAGAAGAGATGGATGTCCTCAAGTGTGTCAAATTTGTAAAATGGGACTAACAAAACAATCTTGTAATATTTGTCAAATATTAATCCCAATGTGCCAAATCAGGAAGGCTATGGTGTACTTACTGCAAAGAATGACTCAAAGCAAAGAGATGGAATACTATCTCAATTTATGTTGTCCACCTATATTGGTCATCCCATGCTAACATGTCCACACAATTTTTTTGAATATGGACATTTCTTTATGAATTTGCCAGTGATGGAGAGTAAGAGCCCTCATCTTTAGGTTAGTGACTCATAGATAAAGAAGACGAATCATTTGAATCTAGATTAGGAGTCATAGAAGCTACAAAATCAATGCATATATCTATAGGAGGAGCATCAAGGAAATCCTCATTATATGACTACTATCAAGACTTGCCTAGTAATCAATTTGCTCATTTGTATCATTGTTAAATGGTAGGTTCTCACAATTATCAAGGGGTACAAGATTGTCCATGTCAGGATCACTTGGGAATGGAGATTGATGTAGGTCTCTAAGGAACTCTGAATTTTTTTCAGCAACAAATACTATTGAGTTTTATATCGATTTATAGTTTTTTTGGCTAGTCAAGCGCAATGGTAGGCCCATTTGGTACCACAATATGTTGTTTGAAAGTTCCTGGCCAAAACAGTCAAAAAACACATTATTAACATTAGGCCTTATATATATCCAATGGAAACATGAGTTTTAGGTTTTGTTTTGATGGGTATGAGATGTTAAAATGAGATTTATCTTATCAGATGAAGAAATAGTTTTTTAGTTTAGATGTAGACACAATAGATAAGATGCATTCTAAGAATACAGCAAAAACATGAGGTCTATAATACTTTTTTAATGGGTATTCAGTGTGGCTCACATTGGGTATATGCTATAAACCAGATTCCAAATGGAAATGTTTCAAGAGAATTGGTTGTTTGTTTTAAAGATATGAATGTAAGAGTTGTTGAATAACTAGGAGCCTAGGGATCACCTGCAACCAAAACAATCTTCAACACAAGAGAGATGCAATGGAAATGATATGAACATGGATAATTCATTAGATTTATTAATCAAAATGGTACAATATACAATTGAGAAGCCCTTGTTATTAAGACACTAATGAAACCCTATGACATAATAATATCATAACTATAATGCCCCTTTTATATGGCTTAGAAGTATAATTAAATAGTTAAAATCAATGGGCCATTTTATTATTTCACAAGTTGAAATTAAAATCTGTTAAATCAAATCAAACTTACGATTCTAATTTCAATTTGAACTATCTATATATATGGAGTGCTGAATATATATATATGTATTAATTTTAATTCAGAAGAATAAGTCAGAATATATCCAGATAATAAAACCTTGTATTCGAAATGCTTGATGAAGAATTATATGAAATGAACTCACTGTTTTCAGTACTCAGCACTAATTGATTTCTGTGTAAGTATAAAACAGATTTTTCACGTTATTTATATTAGTTGTAAATGATGAAGGGTCACGTCTATGATAGACGTGACTCCCCAAGGAGTCACGCCTATCATAGGTGTGACTGTTCTTAACATCACACAATACTAATGTAACCCGTAACTATTACGGTGTTTAGTAACGTATCGAATCATATTTATAACACAATTAAAACCTGTGGTCTATATGCTATGCACGGTTTATATAGAACCCGTCGATATTATTCCACGCATGGTTTATATTGAAACCATCGACAACTAATAAAACGCCACAATCATAATATTTATGATTTTACAGGAGACATTAATATGCCAATCATGATAAACTTAAAGAGGTCGATATTAATAGTCATCGCATATGTTATAATATAAGACTAGTTATATTATAATAATATAATTATTAACATTATTATATTATAACAATGATTACTATATTAGATAATAAATATAAATAATAAATA
>MU224177.1:2111759-2128513 GCA_018584345.1 Thuja plicata
CTTTCAAGTGATTTAAACATATGGTAGGCAGTTTCATATTTTGTTAGAATTGGTACTATGTGGTCTCTAACACCATCCAATATGATCTTCATAGCCTTTTCATTTCCTTCAATCCAATTTGATTTTTCTGGATCATTTTCTAGTACTTCTTTCTCTTCTTTTATGAAGGACTCAACTTTATTTTCCTTTAGAATCAATTTGATCCTGAATTTCCATGATGAGAAATTGTTCCCTCCTTAAAGTCTATCTTCGAATCTGATAGTGCTTGCCATAGAAATGTGAGAAATGTGATAGTTTTAAAATTGATATTGAAATTCTCAAGTTTGAGAGCTTTCTTGGAACTTCCTTTACCAGAGCTCTGATACCATGTTAAATCAAATCAAACTTATGATTCTAATTTCAATTTGAACTATCTATATATATGGAGTGCTGAATATATATATATATATATATATATATATATATATATATATATATATGTATTAGTTTTAATTCAGAAGAATAAGTCAGAATATATCCAGATGATAAAACCTTGTATTCGAAATGCTTGATGAAGAATTATATGAAATGAACTCACTGTTTTCAGTACTCAGCACTAATTGATTTCTGTGTAAGTATAAAACAGATTATCCACGTTATTTATATTAGTTGTAAATGATGAAGGGTCACGTCTATGATAGACATGACTCCCCAAGGAGTCACGCCTATCATGGGCGTGACTGTTCTTAACATCACACAATACTAATATAACCCGTAACTATTAGTGTGTTTAGTAACCTATCGCATCATATTTATAACACACGGTTAAAACCCGTGGTCTATATGCTATGCACGGTTTATATAGAACCCGTCGATATTATTCCACGCTTGGTTCATATTGAAACCGTCAACAGCTAATAAAACGCCACAATCATAGTAGTTATGATTTTACGGGAGACATTAATATGCCAATCATGATAAACTTAAAGAGGTCGATATTAATAGTCATCGCATATGTTATAATATAAGACTAGTTATGTTATAATAATATAATTATTAACATTATTATACTATAACAATGATTACTATATTAGATAATAAATATAAATAATAAATATCAATCATTAATATTCATTTATATATATTTCACAATTTATCTATTTATAGTAGAGACTATATTTTATCTGATCGATGCTATAATTATCAACAAATCAAATGGAAAAGGCAAATATGAAAGAGACAAGGAAATGTGAAAAGGTGAATTTGAAGAGTTCCTCAAAAGGTTATCAGAGAGCAAGTGAAGGCTCATTTGAGGCATGTTGAGTTATTCTTTTCTTTTTTGTTGAAACCCTCATTGTTCTTGAGCTTGGATTTGATCCAACTCAGCCCCTTGAGGACGCAAACTCTCTTGGGAAGATTAGTTTTGGTGGGCAAACTTCCTACCCTAGCTGGTGTTTGGCGGAGTCACCTAGATTTCGCATCAAATTCAATGGTTTGAGTTTAGTGACATTTGTGAAGTCTTTGGAAAGACAAATTTCATGAATTGCGGTGATTTTTAGAGGTATTGTTTCAATAGAAATATTATTATGACTGGAGGAATAAGTTCTGTCTGAAGTGAATTAAATATTAATGCTCCTTTGGTAATTTCATCAATTCTCCATCAGACAAACAAAAGATTTAATATTTGGAAGTCATACAAAAGATAAGTCTGAGCTGTAACAAAGGCAAATATTTCTTTAATTACATAATTTACATTCTTGGCGCAGAAATTTTTATATGATGGGAGTTTGTATATGATGGCCGCTGTGTTTCATATTAATTAAAGACTAAGTTGGAACGAATTCCTCTATTCTTGTTAGTAAAAGACAGAATTGAAGGAAAATATTTATTTAATTTTAATGATTATGTTGGGCGATTATTTAAGGATGGTAACTCTAAAGTCTTAACATTATGAAGTGGTTGCATATTTGAAGTTCTGAAGCTGGCTGAATAGAATATAAATAGCTGTGGAAACTTTAATATTGGCTGGGGACAACTCTGGGTTTTTTTCCAGCGGCAATCTCTTTGTTTTTGTGGTATGATTTCTCAGAAGTGTTGGCGGCTCCTATTATCTCTTGTCTTGGACATTTTCTTGTTATCATAGCTTCTACTCTCAACATGCTAGTTCCAATCCCTTGGTAGTGGAGCTATATCGGGAGGATACCGCTGACGTTTCTTCATTGAATATAATTCTCTAGCCATGTCGGGGATGACTTTGTTGAATGTTGTATTAACGACTCCCTTTTGTGGCATAGCTCTCTATTTGCTCCAAATGTCCTTCGTGTTGTAAGGTTTATGCTTTGACAGAGTCAATTCAACATCCAGAAATGAGCCATGGGTTTCGGAAGATTTTTGTGAAGAACATACCTGACTTGAACTTCTGACAGCGTAAGGAGAGTTCATAATATTACTCTCATTATTTGTATTGGCTTATTTGTATCGGCTTTCGGGAGGAAGACATATTTTATCATGAGGTGTATTCAAGTGCTGATTTAGCTATTGCAGCTCTTTGGTGTCAGACACAATCTCATATCAGATATCGTGACTTTCCCATCTGGGCACGACACCATTACATCTTCCCAATTTGTGGTATCTTCTGCAATTTCTATTTGGTGTGAATACACAATCAAGCTTGGTCTGGAACAATATATTGTGGCTGGATTGTATTCATGAATGTGTGCTCCTGCTAAGACTGATATATATGTTTAAATGGTGGCGTGTCCTATTTGCTGTTGGTATCAATTTGATTGGGATTGCTGCATTGCACTGGTAAGAGCAAGGAAGTATGGACGGGGTGGATGATTAAAGGACGTGTGGGTTGGCAATGTTTTTATGGTTGCACAAAGAACACCATATTCGTTTTCAGCCATGAGAGTTCTGCTGTGTAAGTTGGCTGCTCTCTGTGATATTAGGTATCTCTCCTGCAAATTGGTAAGTGGACTTTTCAATCCAGCACTTTGGAATGATGGTTGGCCTTTCTTACGCTGTTACAGTGATAGTTCTATTGTAATTTTTCCGATTCTGAAACAGTTGCAAATAAAGTCAGATTCTGTTGTTTGAATCATTTTGTTATCAGAATTTTTATAAATCTGTCTAGGGAACTATTGGATAATCCTATTCATCTAATGACTGTTTCTGTACAATGCTAAACTTTATTCAAATCTGAAAAAAAGGAAAGTTTCCTTATCAAAGAAAGTAAATTGTTTGACAAAATAGCTCAGATTGGAAAGGTGAAAAATATGGATAAAACCAGCAGGGATTATTACGGTGGTCGCAGAGCTGTTGATCTTGCCAGCTTGTTCGGGAAATTCAGATTTTTTATTTTCAGATTCAAGTATGGCATCAAAAGACGTACTGTGGTTAGTGAAAGTATTACATGAAACAGGTAGAAAGCTTCAAATTCGACGTCAACCCAGGGATGTTGTTTTCAACACCTTGAACAAATTAGGTAGATTATGTGCTTAATGGAGCATTCATTTTCAAATTTGTTGCAACTAGTTCTTATCCCTATAGTGACTTCTTTGAGCCAGCATAGATTGTTGAGGCATTCAGATAATGAGATCAAGTTGATGGTTACTTCATGCTTATGACAATGACACAATGCAGGAGGTATAGCATCTGATTGTAGATAGATTTCAAGAGCTTGATGACATCAAAAGTATTTATTATTCAAGAAGGGTTGCCATACTGAAAATCTTTGCCAAAACATGAGAGAGCAACCTTTTGTTGGACTCGAGGTTGCATTATCTGATCTACAATATGTTGCATCATTTCTTGGTCACAATCAGGGATTCAGGAGAGTACTTGATAAAGAGGTAATTGCAGCCATGAAGACTATTATGATTCTGTCTATAAATGAGAGTGATGCTATATTCTAGCCCATCTTAATTATGCTTCTGGCTGTTTGCAAACAAGAATCGGTTCCTTCTATTGCTGCATATGGATTGGTCAGTAGTGTATTCAAACAATGCGAGGGAAAATTGAAGCCTCACTTGAATAAAAAAGAGCAGATGGAAGAAGATGAATTCGATTCAGAAGTTCTAAGTAAAGAGAATGTTTTGCATCACGATGAACACGTGTCAAAATTCCAGGATTAAATATGCATGTAAATGATGGTGAATCTTTCCTAAATTTCAATGACACAGGTGGCTTTTGGTTTGATTTTCAAACCAAGCCCACAGGGAAAGAAGTTTGTGAAATACCTCTTGATTCTAATGCTTTTCTTACTTCATCTTGGGAGCCATACATTGAACACAAAACTGATTTTTCTTTGCTTGAAACGGATCTAAAATGGAATCCTAGTGACTTCGATGATTCAAATTCTCAACTTACTATTGACGACGAAAGGAAAGAGGCACAACAAAATTGTGACAGCCATGGATGATGGGCATAGGCATGTTGAAAGTTTAATTCCATATCTGAGCAATGAAGAACACTATGGAAGAATTCAAGATAGCCTATTTGCATGTGATCCATGATAGAGATTTAGCTACTAAGGTTGTAGACGAGGCCATAGATTTGTACAAAGGAACAAATGCTAAATTGATAGTTACACAAAATCAGATTGTTATCAATAATCATTTCAGGGAGCAAGAAAACAAAGGACCGCGGAGATCAAGGAGGTGATTAAGGAACTTGACGGCATACAAGAGACTTATGATTTGGACCATTATCCCAAAAGATCAAGTGATAGAAGTTTGGACTAGTTGGAACCTTGGTATGAGTTTGGAGTAAAGGATAATCATCAATTCATTGACAATCCTTTGTTTGAGGTAGATGCTGATGTGACTTATGATAACCCACTCTTTGAGTAAGATGAAGGAACTCTCTTCGATTCTAGGGATGAGATTGTGTTGAGCACAAGATTTGGGATCCTGGTGCATCTTCCAGTAGTGAGGTGACAAAGATAGGATTGGAGTTATGGGTCAAATTTCAGTGATGCTACCGTTGTCCACTTCCTCATCAAGTTTTAGGAGACTGCAGTTCATGACATGCAGATGAGTGGGAATCCTTCTTCTGACCGGCAGACAAGTATTGTATGGTTGAGTTTGGTAGGTAGAGGAGATGATTCTTCAGCTATGTGTATACATATACCTCCTATATTTCCGGAGGGATCACGTCATGATTACTGTGGCCTTTGTTTATGTACAATGATTTTAATTGCATCAGTTTGTGTTCAGATAGATTTTGAGCCATTGGTGGCTTTATGGAAGCTAACGGTTTGAGATTTTCCAGGTACACTTCAAATATTTGCCTCCACCATAGTGAGTAATGATTTCTGCAAATGCTCCATGATATTGATATACATGTCTACAAATAACACTATGATAATTGCAGTGTGTTGGGTGAATTGGAGTACCTGGAATTTCCCTTTTGACACCTTTAGGGAATATGCTGAGATTTCTGTTCTATGGTTGAGTAGATTTCTTTTGAAGTTGCCCATCAATGAGTTTGACAATGATATGAACTTCACTGAGATGCCTTGACAGGATTTATTTCAGCCTCTTCAGGTATTTCAGTTTGAATTTAGATTACGAGTACTTCTTGGAATTCTAGGAGATGAGGAGGCTGATTGAGCACGCAAGTCAGGCTGTTATGATTAGATTAGCACAATGTCAGCATCAACGCGTTGACTCTTTTCTAAGACTAAGTTGGAATCCTGGGATTGCATTGGATTGCAGTTTAGCAGTTGTTAGGAATGAGTTGGCTTATGATGACAATCGTGAGCCTACTCCTATAATGTTTGAGTATTTCGAAGGGAAATTTGTGTAGTACTGGATTGCTCTTCCTATAGGTGGGTTTCAGGAGATTTCTTTCACAACTATTCAACGAGACTATTTTTAGCAGATGACATTATAGCTATCCTAGGCTGATTTGGGACCTGAAAATTTCTATGATGAAATTGCATTTCTGTGGATTGCTTCTGTGTGTCATGGTTTGACATAGTTTTTCGATTTAGTTGCATTAGGTTAATACCTAAGTATTCTGCAGGTTTATTTGAGACCTTGGTTTTGGTATGCAAGTTCGAGATTGCTTGAGGGGAGGACTGTAATGTCCCCTTTTATATGGCTCAGAAATATAATTAAGTAATTAAAATAAATGGGCCATTTTATTATTGCCCAAGTTGAAATTAAAACTAAAGAAAAGGAAAATATGAAAGAAAGGGAAATGTGAAAAGGTGAATTTGAAGAGTTCCTCAGAAGGTTATAAAAGAGCAAGTGAGGGCTCATTTGAGGCATGTTGAGTTATTCTTTTATTTTTGTTGAAACCCTTGTGGTTCTCAAGTTTTGATATGATCCAACTCAGCCTCTTGAGGATGCAAACCCTCTTGGAAAGATTAGTTTCGGTGGTGAAACTATCCACCCTAGCTGGTGTTTGGTCGAGCCACTTAAATTTCACATTGAATTTAATGGTTTTAGTTTAGTGAAATTTGTAAAGTCTTTGGAAAGACATTTCATGAATTGCAGCAATTTTTAGAGGTATTGTTTCAATGAAAATATTATTATGACTAGATGAATAAGTTCTGTCTGAAGTGAAATGAGTAATATTTATTTGGTGATTTTATTAATTCTCCATCTGACCAACAGACGATTAAATATTTGGAAGCCATAGAAAGGATATGTCTCAGGTGTAGCAAAGGTGAATATTTCTTTAATTACATTCTTGGCACATAAATTTTTATATGATGGGAGTTCGTACATGATGGCCACTGCGTTTCATATTAATTAAAGACAGTTGGAATGACATCCTCTATTCTTGTTAATAAAAGACAGAGTTGGAAGGAAAATAGATATTTAATTTCAATGATTAGGTTGGGCGATTATTTAATTGTGGTTACTCTAAACATTATGAAGTGGTCGCATATCAGAAGTTCTGAATCTGGTCAAATAGAATATAAATAGCTGTGGAATATTGGCTGGGGGCGACTTTGGGATTTCTCTTGGGAGCAATCTCTTTATTTTTGTGGTATGATCTCTCAGAAGTTTTGGGGGCTCCTATTATCTCTTGTCGCGTACATTTCTTGTCATCATAGCTTCTATTCACAACATGCTAGTTCCAATCCTTTGGTCATGGAGCTATAGTGGGAGTGGATACTGCTGAAGCTTCTTCATCAAATATGATTCTCTAGCCATGTCGGGGATGACTTCGTTGAACATTGTATCAATGACTTGGTTCTGTGGCATAGCTCTCTATTTGCTTCAAATGTCCTTCATGTTGTAAGGTTTATGCTTTGATAGAGTCTATTTAACTTCCAAAAATGAGTTGTAGGTTTCGGAAGATTTTTGTGAAAGAACATACCCAACTGAACTTCTGACAGCGTAAGGAGAATGCATAATATTACTCTCATTATTTGTAATGGCTTACGAGAGGATGACATATTAAACCGTGAGGTGTATTCAAGTGCTGATTTAGCTATTGCAACTCTTTGGTGTCAGATGCAATTTCATAGCAGATATCGTGGCTTTCCCATCTGGGCATTGCACCATTATATCTTCCCAGTTCGTGGTATCTTCTGCAATTTCTATTTGGCGTGAATACATATTTAAGCTTGGTTTAGCAAAATATATTGTGGCTCAATTGTATTAATGAACACGAGTTCCCTCTAAAACCATAATATATATGATTAAATGGTAGCATCTCTTATTTGCTGCTGTTGTCAATTTGGTTGGGTGTATGGACGGGTTGGATGATCAAAGGACGTGAGGATTGGCAGTGTGTTTTTTGGTTGCACAGAGAACAGCATATTCTTTTTCAACCGTGAGAGTTCTGCTATGTAAGTTGGCTTCTGTTCATGATATTGGGTATCTTTTCTGTGAATTGGAAAGCGAACAATATTCAACCCAGCGCTGTAGAATAATGGTTAGCCTTTCTTATGTTGTTATGGTGATAATTCTATTGTAGTCTTTATGATTCTGAAACAGTCGCAAATAAAGTCAGACTCTGTTGTTTGAATCAGTTTGTTATCAAAATTCTTATGGATCTGTGTGGGGAACTATTGATACTGTCATATAATGACTGTCCCTGTACAATGCTTAACTTTATTCAAATCTACAAGCAAGGAAACTTTCCTGTTCAAAGAATGTAAATTGTTTGACAAAATAGCTCAGATTGGAAAGGGGAAAATTTTAGGTAAAACCAGCATGGGTTATTACAATGACAAATGTCTTAATCCTATGATAGAAGACACAAAAAGTAAATGATCTAAGTAAGGCTTAAGTATTTAAATGTGAATGGGACCTAATAGGAAACTTGCTAGCAAAGTTTGAAAACTCAGACTCAGCGTGGACTTAGCCCAAAATAGGAATCGGACTTGGGACTCGGTAAAAAACTTGGCCAGAACTTGGCAAAGAAGAAAACCGCAGTTTTACAAAAAAAGAAAAGAAATTAATGCATTTAGAGAACATAAGATCCATAATTCAAGCGTCACACGTCATATGATCTTCAAACACTCAATATTTTAAATTTCATCATTCATACTCATAGTTTCAGGCATTAAAATGTATAACTAGTATAAGTTTATAAATGTTTACAAATTTACATAATATGATGTGTCCAAATGAGAAAAACAGCCAACTAAAATCTACATCTTCCTCTTTCTTCTCCTAATGTAACTCAATTTTTGAGGCCTCAAACTTGTAGGTGCTGCGGTATCTAAATGATGATGATTTGTTTCTTTTTCTTCAAGTTCAAAGTCCTTGTCTTCGACCTCCTCAATTTATCCAATTCTACTGCTTTTGCTTCTTTTGTCGCTCCCCTTTCTTATTCTGCAAGATACTCCTTCAGTAAGGAGGACATCACCACCATCATTTTGTTCATTGACAGTCGATTCACCATATGGATCAATATCATGCAAGTCGATGGCCTCATGCGAAATGCCATCCACCTTTTTAGTTTGAAGGCAAAGGTTGTAACGGAGGAAGACAAGATCATTGAGGCGCTGCTGGGTCAACCTATTTCTCTTCTTTGTGTGAATGTTCTCAAATAAACTTTCAAGTTTCTAAATGATTTCTTGTAGTATTGAACTAATTTTTTTTACCCGGTTGTTGTTTTCCTCTCCTGTCAATTGCTTGTTCTGAAGAAAAGAGCCTTCTCTCTGCACCTTTTCAGAACTTGAATGGATAAAAATTAAAATTAAATGATAAATCAACTATAGAAGATTATTAACTATGTATGTAAAATGGATGTTTTTAGATAGTCAAAGTCAACTTTACGAAATTCATAAATAAGATATAGCAAATCTCACCTTCAACTCATCAAGAACCTTGTTTCTTAACTCATGATTTAGCGCCATCTTATCAATGAATGCAATAACACCTGCCATGACCTCCTCATCAGCCTTAAATGTATTGGAGAAGTATAATTTTGGGTTCAAGAAGTAGGCCAAGGCATGTATCGATTGGTGGAATTCATTTGTCCATATACGGTCAATGATGTGCCAAATGGTTTCATATATTCTCTTATTCCCGCCATATTAATGTGAAATGACCTCTTGGGCCCTATCCATGGCCTCGTTAATGAAACCCATTGGCATGCCCTCTCCATTCACCATATGAAGAACCCTTACCATAGGTTTTGTTACCTAAAAAAGTGAAAACAAATTTTAAATTATTACAAACTTTAACCCCTCAATAAAAATAACAAATTGATTAGCTTGTATAAAGTTTATGTTTGTGTTTGCTACTTACCCTAATCAACTCTTTTGCATTTCTGTTGACTATTTCATAAAAAACAATGCTTACAATCTTCTCCTCTTCAGCTTTTCTAGAGAATGCAGACTCCAACCAAGCATCAGACACAAACATTTGCTTGAGATGAGGAATGACACAAAGAATGCTTTGCAATGTGAGGAAGTGGCTAGCAAATCGTGTCACTTCTGGGCACACAAGGTCTTTGCCATTTGTGTGTTTTCTCATCAAAGAAAGGACCCAAATATGGTTGTAGATAAATTTGGTAACATTTTTAGCTTTTTCAACCCCCTTTTCACCCTTCCAATCTTCCTAATGTCCTCTAACAACAAGTCCAAGCAATATGCAGCACAAGGACTCCATGTAATTGTAGGATGCCTCTCCATAAGCATTCTACCTGCAACTACATATGCAGCTGCATTGTCCATGATAATTTG
The DNA here is from genome assembly GCA_018584345.1 of Thuja plicata. Classification (NCBI taxonomy): domain Eukaryota; kingdom Viridiplantae; phylum Streptophyta; class Pinopsida; order Cupressales; family Cupressaceae; genus Thuja; species Thuja plicata. The sequence continues at coordinate 2,121,901 of MU224177.1, forward strand.
GACAACATTCTCAACACCGACCTACTCGATGTGAGGCATCTATAGACTTCAAGAATACCAATGCACCGTTAGAAACCACTAAGAAGTTCAGGAGAGTCCTATTCCGTGCATCTGTCCATCCATCCGATAAAATGCTGCATCCTTTTCTCCTCCAAAATTGCCGTGTATTTTTTACGGCTTCGTCTAGCAATGGCCCACTCAATTCTTTGGTTCTTGGGATCTTAAACCCCTTGCCTACAACTTTAAATGCATTCACCAATCCTTCCCAGTATGGGCTGTTTGCCACATTGAATGGTAAATAATAAATTATTGTAGTACTACAAATTTGCTGCTGCCATCATAGCTTGCTGATGTTTTTCTTTATTCCATTTGGTACCTTCAAGTGAAGGTTGTGCTCTTGGAGCATTGCGTCGAATAAAGTAATTTGGTCTTGATGAAAGAGGAGTCTCACTAGGCATAGAACCCTCAACGTCATTGCCACCAAAAGATGAATGTGGTTGACGGATGCATGGACTTCAGTCAAGAAGGGGATCCAAAGTGGATACATTCGGATTCATTGCTGCTGCCATGGATTTCTTTGTATTTTGCTTTTCTTCTTTTCTCTCAAACTTAGTAAGAAGGGTCTTCATCTTTCTAACCATCTTCAGAGTTGACTTGGGGAATATACCCACATTTTGTCTGGGTATTTTTGCAATGTGGTATTTTAATCTATGGATTCCCCATGTCATCCATTAACCACATTCAGTTCAAGTGACCTTTCCCTTTTTATTCTTTGGTATCCCATACTTCCATGCTTTGTCTTTTGATCTACTTGGCCTTGCCCTTGAAGTTGAAATTGCTGTTTTAACATGAAAAAATAAAAAAATCAGTAGGGTTTTGTGAAAAATCAACAAAAAATGATAATCAATCATTTGAAAAAATAAAATTCAAAACAAAGCTAAAAATACTAGAAAATAGGTTATGAAGGGAAATGGAAATTTTTTCGCCAGCATATCCCCCTTTTCAAGATTTTTTTGATTTCAATCGAAGAAAACAAAGAAAAAAGAGAATAAAAGTCACTTACTTGGCTCTCTTTTGATGCTTTGATCTCGTTTTCTCGCCTTCTTCAAACCCCACTCCACACCTCAGACCTGTTTTGAGCAAAAAGAAGTGACTTAAATGAGAAAAAAAATAAGGTTTTTAAGTAAGTCTGGGTGTTTACAGCAGCAGTTGAGAGTCCATCAGGATTTGCGAATCCCGATCAAAAACTCGCTTGAGTACTTGCAGAAATATCATGACTTTGACTTGCGGACTCGCCAAGACTTGGCTCACGAGCCCGTGGAGAGTCAGCTCGACAAGCCACGAGACTTGCTAGTCATGACAAGTCCCACGAGTCATCAAATGATTCTTGTTGGGCAATATACCATGTTCACTCTAATAGTGATGCTAGTTAAATACATTTTGGACCACTATTCTCTAAAATGAAGCTTCAGATTGTAATAGTTGAAAAGCCACTTGACTTGGATGTGTAAACATTTTGTTAAATTCACAAGGTAAGAGTATAACTCGTGCTTGGCAAATCCTCGAAAACTAGAAAATTGAGAGTATATATGGAATTTTCCAAAAAAATATCTTTCAGAAAACAAGTTTTAGGAAAAAAAATGTTTAGAGACAAGATTGGATTGATATTGTGGACCACCTCTCATTGTGATCTACTGCTGTTGAAGCACAAGATTGGATTAACATTTCAGACCTCTCTTTATTATGTTTTTGGGCTTTGCTGTACCAGGTTCAAACTCAGAATTTTTGTTTCTACCTTAATTTTTCATGCCATTTTTAATAGGGACACCGGACAATCTTTTGTCCAACCAATTGTGAATGGGCGTGGCGAAGCATGAGAATTGGTGGTTACTGATTAAAGATAAGCAAGGGACAATTTGTCTTTCCTTTTTTAATTAGCTTGCTACTGTGTAATGTAAAGGGAAATAGTGACAAACTTTTGAGGGCATAAGTTTTTCATCTGGAATTTATTTTGGCTAATGTTGGAAGCATGAGAAATATCTTTGTGAACTCTTAAAATTTGAGAGTAGTGTTTACAAAATTTTGTAGACTTTTACATGTATCAAAAACAACGTAGGGCTAAAGTTTTCAAAATATGAGAGGAACATATAAGACTAACACACATCTATATAATTTTTTTTTGTTAAGAGAGGTGTTGACTCCCACATCACACTTAATTCAGCTAACCCATGGAAGTCTTGACAGAAGTGAATCGAAGTGCCACCAGCATAGAAGAAATGGGTTTAAAAACTTATGGATCGATTATACCAAGCATGATTTTCATTTTCATAAAGCAGTGGACACAAAAGTGACCAGCCACATCAAGGATTTGATCAAGCTGCAACACACCTGCGTTTGAAACCTAGAACCATCTTTTCATAAAGCATCACATTGTGGCAAATCAGCCAAAAAATATTCCTGGTCAGCAAGTTAGTTGTAACTCACACCTTTGTCGTGATGCCAACAAAGAAGTGAAGACCAATGTCGTGATACATGAAATAGTTGCCATTTAGCCCAAACAAAGGTGAGACAAAGAGTGAAGGAGACTATGAGAAGTACTTGAAAAAAAATTATCAATGCATTTTTAGAGCTGAAGTGAAAGTTGGAATCACAATTGTGAATGAAGAAATCTAAATATTCAGTTGATTCAAAGAATATGCCGCAACTAACCAAAGAAGAGTGGGTAGAGGTTGCTAGGCAACTTTACCTTATTGATCAAGCTAGGTTGGAAGTTCCAATGGAATAGTTAATTGGATCTAAAGGTTGCTCTATCATAGATTGTCAATAGTGTAGTGAATGTAGCCACTTTGCAAGGGATTGCCTAAGAAGTCAGGGCAATACAAGACTACTTTGTAGATGGTGTTCTTTTTTATCAAGTTTGGTTGGAAGTTCCATTAGAAGAGTCTTTTGAGTCTAAAGGTTGCCCTATCAAAATATGTTAATAGTGTATTGAATGGAACCACTTTTCTATGGATTGCCCAAGAAGGTAGGGCATGTGGAAAAATTTGTGAATTCTCTTGTACTATGTTGGAAACAATGTATGTCACATTATTGTTTTATGATTGCATCTTTGCCTTAGGCAATTTATGATTTCTTGGTCAACATTTCCCAAATCTTGGTCGTTGTAGCCCCTTATAATTAACAACTTAAAACTAGTGCTTTTTGTTCATACCTTAAAACTACTAAATAAATTTGATGGAGGATATGAATCTTTTGAATGACTACGGCCACCAAGCGCACATTTTTCATGGTCTATTGATCTATGGTTGACTACAATACTATGCTTGTGTAAATTAGTAATCAAACAATTTTCAATCCATGCTATTCTTCTTGATTTTTTGTTAAAATGATAAATGGAATTCTTCACAAATGTAGAGATTAGAATATGCAACCTAATCAGAAAGCTAACCGGAAATAAATAACACCATAAAGAATATAGATGCAAAACTCTGATTACTCGCAAGACTTTTGAGTAATTGCAAGCTAAACCCTTATTAATAATATAATAATATGGTCTTCCCAAAATTTTAATTGTATTTTATTGCAAAAATTGTTAAAATATGATCATAGAACCATCAAATTTAGGCCTTATGCCTTTCTACTCAAAAGGTATTGGAACCTGAAATGAACCAAAAAATACTAATTTCCCCCAACAAAATTAGAATATTAATAGTCACGACTCACCAATATATACAATGAAAGTCCATGATGATGATATTAAAATTCTTAACGACTCTTGGCTAGTGGTAGTCATTAAAATTTTAAAAATTGTCGTCATGCTATATGGCATCCGTTAATTTGTTTTCTTTTTTAAATTGAAAAAGGATAACTTGGGTGCCTCAACCATATTTTACAATTCTATAGGGATGGACACGAGGGGAGATATGGGTGGTTATTTTTTCTTTGAGCCACACATGAGGATTAGGTAGTGTGGGTGCCCAAAGTTTCAAGTTTTTTGTTCCTTGTAACACTCCTAGTTTGCAACCTTTGTTGGGAGGTACTACGTGGAGTAGTGAATTGTATCTTGAGGTGAAGTTGGTATGTGCCAAATTTTGGTACTACAATAGTATTCCCTTTAATGTTGTTTCATGTCCTTATTTTAAGGATTTGGTTACCTAATTGACTGTGGTAGGTAAGAGGTTCAAGGTGTCATGTTTGCATTTTACACCTAGGCATAACACATCAATTGACAATTTTTTTTCTTTTGTTGATTTGAAGGACGCGTGTGAACACCCTTATGGGACACCTCGCCTCTTGAGACACTACACCACTTGGAAGATTCCTCTTCAAGAGGAGCCTCCATGTGTCCACACCTTTGGCTAGTCATGGAATAACATATCCACATCTCAACAACTTTAGCAAGATGAAAGAGGGTGGAATATGTGATACCACCTTAGACATCCACCCCTTCTACACTTGGAATTTCGTCACCTTAGGAAAATGCTAACTTCGAGGGGTTAAAACTTAGGTATAACATAAAATATAACCTCCAATTCATGACCCTTATCCCTAGACACAAGCTCAAGGGCCTTAAAAATAATCAATTAAAATAAAAAATTATACTTTATGACCCATCTAACCCCCCTTTCATAATCTACTTGAAATAAATTACAAAATTGAACCAAACAATGGAACACGTATCACCAATACAACTCACACATTTTACTCATAATTTTTAAATAAAATAAATAATAGAATCAAATTATATTAAACTCAAAATTTCAGAAGATAACTTAGAGATAATAAAACCACAACATTTAACTTACTAGAACATCAAATCATCACCTATAACTTCAATAAGTGAACTATCTCAATAGGTTTTTGATGATTTTTTCCTTTCCCCATTGGCATTAATTTCCCGAACACTAGTCACACCATTAATATATCCAGAATATATGAATAGTTAGGGCATCATAAATTATCACATTGTTCACTAATATATCTATGATCAATTTCATAATTCAATTGATAGCAATCCATATAATTAATGCTCTACTCAAATTATTATAGCAACTTGAGCCCATCTTTAAGGGAAATGAAATCATAAAAGTCGTGTTTTACCTTAATCTTCCTAATTTATCTTCAATATTTTTTTATTATCAAAATATCAGACACATAATTTACCACCTATACTTGCCTGAAGTCTACCTCTAGTTCAGTTAGTGCTATCTTCATTCGCTCTAATGTATGATTGGCTATCGATTGTCTTGAACTACTTTGAAAACTCTCAAATATCCTAGTCCCATTCACAGGTAAGATCCTCATCAAGAGACTATAACACATTAATAAATTTTTTAAACTAAAGTTATGTACACCATCATTCCTTATCTTGTATTCAACTAAATTCACTCATATAATCTCTTGTAAATAATTTTCAATCACCAAAGATCACATCCAATCCTTACCTATGCTAGACAATTAGCAGTCCGTTTTTTTTAAAATTTATTTGTAATTAGCAATCCGATTTTGGTAATGTCAAATAAACTGCATCATATGATATAGTTAATTTGAACTTGACATCATTGGAATATAAATTAGATAATAAGGTACAAGAGCTAATGGTTTCCTAAATAGACCAAAAAAAATGAATATATATATATATATATATATATATTTGCTGACAATAGCACATGTTTGAACATGGTGTTCAGAGAGGGAGAGACAAAGGTTAATGTTAATATTTTCCAGATTTAACAAGGAATGTTCAAACTATAGAGATCTTTCAATTAACTAAGCACATAAATTTAGAATAAGCACATGAATGAGAGAGATAATACCCGGATTATCTTTTGTACTGCAACTCCAAGTTGGCTCCTTCAATTTGCTTTGATGCCTAATGCATTCTCCCTCTAGACTTTACTTGGAATTAGACAATGCTGATTAAACCCTTGATCATAATGAGGGATATCACAACCCTTGAAGATATCGCTGATCAGGTTTGCAATATAAATCTGCTATGTAAGCTTCAATATATTTTGTTTAATTCGCTCCCATGTATAAGCTCGCTGTTTCCAATGTAGGCTCAGATCTAATTATCGCTCCTCCAATAATAGGTTGATTGTCTGATATAATTCACACCAAATTAGACCTTAAATGTCAGAGACATTTTGCTCAATACTAAGCTTGCCGAATTCCACTCTAGGATGCTCGATTTTGTTAGGCATGCATAGCAGATCCAAATCGCTGCTCCAAGTCGCACAAGGATGATCGATTCTTGGATAGGAGACAATATGTTATGTTTTTGATATGTCTTCTCCAAGAATCGATTTACTTATATATGCAAATGGAGTGCTTCCTCAAGAGGCCAATAAATATATTTACCCAACAGGACGACTTGGGCCCCCTTTAATTTATTATTTAAATTAAACCATTTAAGCATATAAAATCGATCTTATTAATAAACAATAAATATTAAATATTCCCTTATATTTAATATTATTATTTATTTATCGAATTATAATAATAAATATATATTCTATATATTTATTATTATTATCCAAGGTATAAGATATTTGCCGTAAAGGCCATAATATCAACACTCCCTCTTGGACTTGAGGCAAAGATCCACTCATGG
>MU224177.1:2135326-2161918 GCA_018584345.1 Thuja plicata
CTTACAATTGGGATTATAATACAAGGCAGAGTTGTCATTACTGTGAAGAATATGGACATGCACCTGAAGATTGCTTAAAGACACATGTCAGAGGGAAATCTAAGAGTTGGATGAATGGAAGCTTAGTCTACTTTAGTTGTTTGAAGATAGGTCACACTAAGAGAGAGTGTAGGACAAGAGCTCCTGCTCCTACTGTTGAAGAAATAAGAGCACAGATGAACTGGACATGGGTAAGGAAAACAGAGCTGAGCAGCAGTGAATCCACTGTAGCCGAGGTCACCCAATCCAATGGATCAGGTGATCACACCATCTCCAACTGAGCAATAGAGGTATGTAAGGAACTGCATTCAAAATTTCAAATCTCACATCAGTTCCTAATATGTAAATGTGCTAAAGTCCATATCTGCATATGTTAAGATGTACCAGGACATGTTTGTGACAAGTGCTGAGAAGAGTTATCTGCACTATAGGTGCCGAGTTGGTTGGTCGAGTAAGTTGTGTGATGGCCGAGTGTGGTAAGCCAAGTGATATGCAAGTTGTGTTGGTCGGCCGATGATAGCTGGCTTGCACTAACCTAACGGGCAAAATATTTATTGCTTACCTATCTTGACCTTTCGAGTCTATAAAAGGACGAATGGTCTATTATTCATTTTTACCTTGCGATTTTCAACATTTACAGAGCGATCGAAGAAGTTGCAGAATTTGATCTGAGCGTGTCGTTGGCAACCCTAAGTTGAACAGTGCGAAGTGATTGCTTGCCGAGGTACTCTGTTCTTCATTCTCGAACCCTAACTTTGAGAGATTATGGCTGCAAGTTCTTTCGCACCAGACAAAGGAATGGAGGAGGATCTGAATCAAATTAAGTTAGTAAGGAGTGATGCATGCGCACCACCAAACTTTTGTGTCGTTCCTGAAAGCACGATTTTAAGTGATCTGAACGGAGCCCTCTCATCGATCCCACCAAAGGTACTTATGATTCACGATGTTAGATCTTGTTATATGGTCAAAATTGGCAAAGTGGGCGATAGCGAATTGAGAAAATCCTACGACAAGCTATGTGAAAATGGAATTCTGAAAGACGAATTCAAACATTTAGCCGACAAAGGGTTAACTCGTGCCCTAGATTTTCCAACAGAATTCAAGGATGAATGGATTAAGGTTGTCCTAAGCCGAGTTCATAATATGCATATGTGGCTGGACAATGGACCAGTAAAGATCACAAAAGATATTATCCATCGAGTTACTGGATATCTTGTTATCAGTGGTAAAAGGACCATGAGAGATCAGAAGAAAGAAGAGACAACAGCGAACACTGGAGCTGTCTGGAACAATAGAGGTATGACCATCTCTACAATTGAAGACTTAGAACTTGACTTTGGAGTAAGAGTGATTGCACACAAGTTCTATCAGTCGAGCCGTCTGGATAGTGTTCCTTGTACCGCCGTGGACCAGGCATGGAAGATAGTTAAAAAGAATCACACCTATGACCTTGCCAAGCTGCAGTTGACACAACTAGCCGAGAACTTACTATCAATCAGGAAAGCCAAAAGCTCATCTTGTAAGTTTGGCTCTTTGTTAATGTGTATATTCTTCTATGTATAGAAGTCATTTCCTACACTAGGAAATATTGTTTGGAAGAAGGACAGACCCATCACTTTACAGATTAGTGAATGTATTTAGCAATTAGGCAACAATTTCAATAGCATTATGGGAAATTATTTTGTGGAATTCAAAAAGAGAATGAGGTTGAGGACCAGAATTCCCAATTCACTTGTGGAAAAGTACTATGAAGAGATATGTTTCTTAGTTGATACAGATTACACCTATATTCAGGCTGTGACACCTAGGGTATCATGGTTGGAGCCATTTCCCTATGAAGTTAATATTGATGAAGCATCAACAGCTATCACAACACTCCTAGCAGAGGAGATTGATACAAAAGCAAAAAGATTCGGAAATTTTGATGAAGCAAAGGCAAAGATTTCAATGAATCTTAAGGCAGGAACCATGAAAAGAAAGAGGAAAAAGATTGTGAAAAATTTGAAAAAGATGGTTGGCTTGTTGAGTGATGAGGAGCTAGAGGATGCACCTCTAGACATATCTACTGGACAAGGAGAAGATGTATCTGAGGAACAAGAAGTAAAAGTCAGTGAATCTGAAGAAGAGATGACTGCCAAGGCAAAAGGAAAGAGGCCAGCAGTAGCTAAGGTAAGAAGCCGAGTAAAGCAAAACCTAGAGTTACCCCTCCCATTGCAAATAGTCCATGGACAAGGGCATCTGCTGCCACATCACCAGTAGAACAAACTAAAGTTTATGTAAAGAAGGTTGTAGAAAGTAGTTCTGGATCGAAGACAAAATTTGCAACAAAGGCTGTGCCGAGCCTACAAGTTAAGAGACCAAGAAGAAAATTGCATTTGGATCCAGAAAGTGATGAAGACAAGACATAAACTGATGAACCCGGCAACATACCAACAACACCTTTCAAGAAACCCACAGATATTAATGAGGTATGTGAGAACTTGAGAAATTCTGCAGGGTTATCTGGTTTTAAGTTCATAAGGTATGAAAAATTGAAGGTAGAAGACAAGCATAAGGTTCAGGAAGCTCTCCTAGACATGATGTGTAATTTTAAGTTAACACCTATAGAAATAGGAAACAATGTGCCAAGTGAGTTGTATGAATTTCTATCTGGCAAGTGGGAATTTGCACTCACAATTGAGAGACAAATAAGAGAAGACACTTTAGCTCAAGTCATTCTTGAGCTAACCAAGAAACAGAGAGCAAAATTTGTTGAAGAGTATAAGCACAAATTTATACCTAAACAGAGAGGTTATGCTATTTTGAAGAATGATATTGAAGGGATAGTACAACAGAGTACTAGAATTTGGAAGGAAAGTTTTGGATTGATTGCTCCAAAAGAGAAGATTGATGAAGGAACATCTGAGCCGAAGGATAAAGACATTGAATCCACCCCTGCACCACAAAAATCAATAGTTTACACTGCTACTGTGCCTGAGAAGACTGGGACAGAAGCACAAGAACAATCAGAGACAGTTAACACTGTTGATCTGACTATTGACAGTCCAATTGATGACTCTAGCAATCTGGATGCCGAGGGTCAGGATGAGCCGAGGGACTCAACTAGTGGATCACCTATTAAGGCAACAAAGGCTGAAGAAGAGAAGAGTACAGAGGAAGATGAAGAGAAAACTCAAGAGGAACCTGAGAATAAAGATGCTCAAGAAGAAGCAGAAAAGGAGAAAACAATTGAACAAGAGGTAATTGTACAACACTAACCTATTTTGGAGGTTGTGAAATCAGTAGTGAGGAGACAAGAGATACTAACAATGAGCCTAAAGAACAAGAGGCAGTGCAAGTGTTGGTTGATCTACCACACTCTGCATCATCAACTCCCACTGGAACTAAGAAAGGAGGCATGCCTGATCAACAGGCAATTTTGACTGAACTGAAGGACGCAATGGTGACTACTACTGAAACTAGAAAAGGTATTGTAGAAACAAAGCCGAGCAGTAGTTCACCTGAATTTAAGAAGAGGAAAGTTATGAGGAAGAAGTCTCCGATTCTTGATGTCACATTAGATGAAGTTATTGTGATTCCACCATGGGATCCCAATGTTTTGTCTTATGAATAGAGCTACTTAAGAGGAAGAAAAGACAGGAGGAATTGAAAAGGGAGCAAAAGCAAAAGCAAGTAGTACATGACATAAAAGATATATTTGTAAAGGCTTTTGACATGGAGGATGAAAACCCTCAAGCCCCTATTCGTGAACAGTTAGTTCATATTGTGCAAAAGGTAAATGATGACAATATTGAAGCCAATGAAAAGCTGTTGCAATGGTCCGAGAGAAAATTCGAGAACAAGGTACTTGCAAAAGTCTCAGGAGAGATTGCAGTAAAACAGGTTGAACTTTCTTCTCTGGTAGAAACTTTAGAGGTAGTTGTAACGAATGTTTATTCTTTGTATAAAAGGTTATCTGATGTTGAATTCTTCACAAAGGATAATCAACAGACTTTAGAAAAATTGCACTTAGACTTAAAGTCAATTGGAAATGCACTGAGTATGGATGCTAGCACTAGCTCCTTACATTTCAACAGATTGACTTATGCACAAAGGAGGATAGCCGCGCTCATGGCTGAAGATGGTCGGATTAGGACCAAATTGATTACTATTCAGACAAGTCTGATACCTCATCTGGAGGTCATTCAGAAAGAACTTTCATCTGCAAACGAATTGGTCAAGAGAGATTCTCATCTCTCCACTGTAGAAAGCTTAGTAAGTCTAGCTGCCGAGCTAGAAGTGAAAATAGAGGTTATGAAGTTTGTCAAGGACAGTTGGGACTCTGCATTTGAGTCTACCTTACAACTTCATAAACAGTTTTTGGACAAGTATAACTTGACCCCACTTGCAATCAGTGACAAAAACAAGGGGGAATCTGACAGGATTGACAAGGATACAACATAAAGGAGATCAGTACAAGTATCCATGTAAATATTATTAAATTTTTTTTTTTTGAAGGCATGTATACTATGTAAAGTTTTGTATGTAGTATGATGTACATTCCTAGGGGGAGTACAGTGTGTACTTAGGCAACATTTTGGATGGAATGAATTGTAATGATAAGTGTGTTTTTGCCACTAATATCAAAGGGGGAGATTGTTAATCCCTAAGTTTCGTTGATGATTAGTGACCCACACTTAGTCATTTACTTAGGCAGTTTTAGTTGGTTATCACTGTGGCCGAGCTAAACATTCAAGGCCGAGCAACATTGCCGAGCAAGTTTCCGGTTGCCGAGTTACATCATGCCGAGCCGAGTAGAATATTAAGTGCCGAGCGACAGAGATGTTAAGTGTCGAGCAGAACAGTTTTTGCATACGTGTCAGGATTGATTCAAACTTTGATGTAAACGGTTTAGGCCGACTTGTATGAGATCTGGGCCGACATTTGTACGCATTTAATATTTGTCTACTGAGTTAATTTCGAATTTAATTGTTTTATACTATGCATGACATGGAGCCAATCAGGAAATTAGAATGCATTGGAGGTATAAACAATAGATCTTGATCGTTGATCTAGATATCGCTGCCAGATCCGAAAATATATAATAAGATTGCTTCTAACCCTAGAAACAGTGTAAAAAGGAGATATATAGATAAGGGTTGTTGTTCATGAGAGACGAACAGTAAGTCATTTTGAGAAGAAGCCTAGATCAAGCAGAATGACAGAGTAGTGAAAAGCAGAGTAAAGACATCAGATTGAGAGATCACAGAAGTTATTGGAAAGAGCAGATCCGTCATCAACATCAGAGTGCATAACGAAGGATCACTACTTGGAACATTCTAACAGGTGTATCAGGTGAAATCTCTTAACAGAGTGGTTTTAGCAGACCGTCTGAAATCTCTTAGCAGAGTGCTTACTTTATTGTAAGTTGAAATCCTTTAACAAGGTAGATTGTAATGATCTTTAGTTCTTAACCGAACAGACCTTAACCAGGTAGATTGCATGTTGCAATCAAACTTTTGTAGCCCTAACAGGCACACTTTATTGCTGTAGTAGTGAAGATTTTGTGGGTGTCATCCCCACCCCTGTTTTACCTATTTGGGTTTCTGGGTTACCAAAATTCTGTGTTACCAAAATTCTGTGTTATGAGTTACATATTTCATGTTATGGATGCTATCTGATGTTAGGTTAACTTCATATATGTATGAATGTGGATCAATTTGTTTTAAGTGGTTAAGTTTGAAGATCTGATTCACCCCCCCTCTCAGTATCTTGCTTTCCCATTATTGTACTTCCAACATTTAGTTGATGCCTCTAGTGAAGTAAAAAAATGTTGAGACCTTGTGTAGCTTGTTGGATGAGATGGTGATAGAGGTAGGAATAAATAAAGCTATTTAGATAGTTACAAATTCTTACAATTGCATCTGCATATGTGGCAGCTAGTAGACTACTAGAGGCGAGACATCTTATATCGTGTTGAAGTTGTGCTAACTATTGACTTGACTTTCTCCTTGAGGACACGGAAATTAAGTTGGGGGAAGAACATAGTGGAAGATGCAAGGAATATTCCCAAATACATCTACAATCACACATGGGTCTTAAATCTCATAAGAGATCGCACTTATGGCGAGGAGTTTATGTGTTCAAGAGTCACAAGCTTTGTCACTAATTTCTTTATCTTACAAATTATAACAATTTTATCCCCCAATGTTAAGTACATTTTTTGAGTGACAGGGGGTTGGAGAGTCTTTATTGTAGGAAGGATGAAGGTGGTGCAGGAGCACCTAGGACGCAAGGGGTCACCACAAGGCCCTATTGGAGAATCTATGAAGGCATTGAGTTCATGAGGTCTACGTGACCATTTTATAATGTAATCATGGCTAATAATGCCATTTGAAGTCATATTGAGTCATTGTAATCATTTTGACAAAATGTTGCTATGTTGAGCAAAGTAGGCCTAATAGGCTATGTAAGGGCTTAAAAGGGTAGATTAAGGGGTTTGATTAATAAAATTATGTTTAGGTCCTTAAATGACTATTTTGATGTAATGGGAGTGATACTTAAGTCTTTGATGTAAAAGAGTATAAAAGTTGTCAAGTTGACAACATTTGTTAAAGGTTAACCGATCTAAGTTGGTTGGATTGGTAGTTAAGGGAGTTGCTATCGGTTCCCAAGAAGGTAACGACTTTATAAATGTTTGAAGTGATCCAAAATGGGAATTGGTGGTTGAGATTTACCTCTGTAATGAATAAAGAGTAAACTGTTGCATATTTTTGTTGTTTTGCCAGTAAAGACAGTCTGATTTTTTGTGTTTTCCAGGATGAGAATGGTGTCCATTTGATAACTTATTTATTGTAGATAAAAGAGCATTGAGTCCTTGTCATTTTGGTTTTTGTGGCATTTGATTTCATGCAGTATTGTTTAAGATATCAGAGTTTTTCCATAAACTGTTAAACCCTTACTAGGGTAATCAGTGGCTTGGTAAAACGTAGAACCCTTACATTTCACGTTGATCCAAGCCCCTGACTTGGTAGAATGAAGGGGAATATTATGTATTTTGTTTCCTCAATCATGCAGGACTCCAGGCCCAAGTTTGCATGTGCATTTTTAATTTGGAATGTCAAGAAATGTTGTCTCAGACTGTAACAGAGCAGAGACATACTGATTTGGATATGGATCTGAACAATGTAATAGTTTGGAAGGTGTCTGAAGGCATAGAAAGGTGTATTGGTGAGTCTTTAGTGTGTTCAAGGGGGTAGAAGGCAAAGGACCGATTGCTTATGTATGTTTGTGTGACTGTCTCAGTGGAAGATTACATGACTGGCTCTATTGTCAGTACAAACAAATTAGAGTATTGCAGTGCTCTGTAGTGGGTTGAATAGGTTACAAGGGTGTTAAGAGGAGTGTGAGATGAGTCCTTTAATGCTGAGGGAAGCTTGGAGTCTAAAGTGCAAAGGTTGATCTAAGACAAGGATCTGTTGAAGAGATTGTTAAAGGAGACTGTCACAGTCTATTAAAGGTTCAAAGTATTGAAGGAGTTTGATGTTGTTAGTAGGGTATTGTGTTGCCTTAGGGGTATGGGTAATACCTTAATGTTGATCAAAGAAGTGTGTAAGGAGTTAAGGAGTTGGAGTTTTGTTTGAGATGTTTAGGGCTGTCATAGGGAATGGTGTGAAGAAGAATGATCACAAGTTGCAATCATAGATATTGAAATGATCAGAGTTTTGATGCGAGTCAAATGCAGATGTTGTTTGTGAATCAAAAGAGTGTGAAGGTTTTATAGTGTGGCCTAGTACTTGTAGGCCTGACCCTTGGGGTCATTGTGAAGGTCAAGAGTTCATGTGACAGAGATTATGATCAGAGATGAAGTATTGTCATGAAGGACATTTGGAAGAGGTGAGTGTTGTTACAAAACAAAAAAGAATGAAGAGTTTTGCTATGATTGTGAGTGGGCCCATGATGTGCTCTGCATCAGAAGGAGAGAGGATTGTTAAGACCATGGTCCATTTTTTATGATACATTTTTCAAGACAATGGAGGATATAATTAAGGTAAGTTTGCGATCAAAATTTTATTCTTAAATTTTTTGCAGTGAGTTTTTTTTAATATTTGAATATTTAATTATAATTAATTTTTTTTAATTTTCTTTTTATTCACTATCTTGTTTCAGTTGTTAGAACTTATTCGATACAGACTTACAGTCTTGTGGTTGTTGGATGGGGATAAAATCTGCATGAGGTATCTAGTTAGGACCAACAAAGCAATTTAGTATCTGTATGGGTCGAATAGAATAAAAGTTGAATCCATATAGAATAATTATTGATTGAAGGTGGAACTGACAGCACAAACATATTAATGCCTGTTGCCTACTATTTGAACCCCATTTTTTTTCTCCCCTTAATTTAGAGTACATGCAAAGGTTATAAACATTTGTGTTGGGAGGTTGATCCCTAATGACAACATTTGAGATCTTGTCCACAATGAAATACAAAATTGAAAGAGGAAGGAGAGCACATAATTTTCTTCAACTTTATGCATTTGTAGGAGGGGTACTCTACAAGTAGGTAAAACACGTTATGTTTTAGGACTTATTTCAGTTTGTAAGTTCACAAAATTTCTTAATTTCTTACAAAGTTATAAATGTCATCCGTGCAGATTTGGGATGGAAATTTTTTTATTTGATGACATTTAATCTTCAAAAGCTTGCCATTTGCACATTCTATTCCAGCCTTTTTTTGGTTGTGTGCACAATTGGAGTTTTTATGAGGCCATTTGTACAAAAAAGTGTAACAAATTGACTTAGGACCATAGCAGCAAAAATCTTTTGGGGAAAAACGGCAAACTAAAAGCATAAGATGTTTTGAAAAATTGAGATTTAAACAAGAAAAAAATGGATTGTAGAAAACATTAAAAAATGTTGAAAAAGAGACAAACTAGTTTTTGAAATTTAAAGGCATTTCCATAGCATAGAGATATAAATAGCAATTTAAAATATAGAGAGTTTAGCCCATGAATTGTCTAAAATAGAGAGCTTATCCCATAAAATATCCCATAATCTGTATCTAGCAACTTTTACCAATTATAAACTTTATCACTCACAATAACATCAGTTACTCGACGTCAATAATCTTGGCCATGAGAAGAGCACAATAACTTTGAGAAGAGCACAATAACTTACAATATTTAATTACGAGAGAAAACCACGACAAAAATATCACTTTTTTTAATCTTCTTTCTATAAATTTTGTAGGCACCAACCTTCTAGAGACACCAACCCCTCATTCAGTTTGTGAGCACCAACCCACTAGAAGCACCAACTCCCACTTGTGAATTCGTAGGCACTTACCTACTGGAGGCACCAACCCCCACAACAAAGTTTCACCTTCTATTTTGCTCCTCCAATGGATGATGGACATTACAATTTTCTTTCTACAAGTCTATTCACTCCATGATTGCCTTTTCATTATTGACATATCTTTCATTGATTCGTTTTTCAATCCTGCTCGTATATTTATAGTCCTCCTGAATTCTATAGAAATTCCCTTGTACAAATCTGCTTATAACCTATTCATGTAGCTACTCCAAAAGGTGATATACCGTATGCTCCAAATCAGGTATATGGTTTGTGACAAGAACTGTACCAAGTCTGCACTTGATCTGCCTTATGACTTACTCCAATATGCTGATGAAAATTGCCTCAATAAGCTGATCCGATTCGCCTTGATATCCTGCTCCAAAAGAGGACTATGAAATCTGTACCAAAACTAGTGTAGAACCTGCACCAAAATGCTGCTATCAAATCTGCTCGAATATCTTTGACAAGGTCTGGCCGAAAATGCTTATAAATCTTCAACAATCTGCTCATAAATGATATTGCATTATTTACTTCACTCCCCTTGAAGTCTGCATATTAACTTCCCTTTATATTTTTTCTCTCTTCACAAATTGACATTCAAAATTCTCCCATATATCTTTTATAGATCTGTGTGAAGATCTTATTTTCTGCTCTCTTTACAAAATAATACTTAATAAAAGCTTGCTTCTAACACTTTAAACAACCCTCTATATATACCATTCAAAATGCCTAAAAGCAGCATCTTTTTCAAGGTGCACCATTTGAATGCTCAAATCTCTCAAAAATTGGATAAGGAATTGGAGTTTTGGAGCTTTGATATCATGTTGGAGTTGATGATTGAGCTTCCAGAACACCCCAAAGATCATTTGCAATCAAAACACCCTATCATAGAAGTAAAAAGTTGTGCTCCATGATTTGCTCCATGTTGGTACCCTTGTTCCTGTACTGCTGATGGCTTTCAAACGTACTCTAATTTCTTATATAATATCTATGCTCATTTACAATGAAAACATTTGAATTTTGATAATTTGTTTGCCAATTCTCATGTGAAATCTCAGTTCATGTCTAATGCTATGTGTCAAGCTTCTACAATGTCTGTGATGAATGCTTTATCAATTTTATGATATGAGCATTTGAAATTCCTCTATTTTTTTTAAAATTTCCCTATTTAACAGTTGTCTTCTAAAAAATGGCCCAAAAATACACCCATACCGGAAACACGTCTCGCTGTATACTGTCATCCTCGTCCCTGAAACTTGGTGGAACATAGGAAAAAATTAATTGATTTATTTTGAAACATCAACAAACTTCGCCTTTTAAAAATGTTCAATACTTGTTTTTGAGACTTTACCACAACATTAATCGAAGTGGCATTTTGAGGAAACAAGGCCTATTTATAATTATTATTAAAATCTAAAAGATTTGAAGGCATTATGGTTTGGTATTGAAGATTATTTGACTACAATTCATATATTCAATAACGGTGAGTATTCTGTGGCTCCAAGATTCCAAACTTAAAGTTTTGGTCTGTCTTTTTTCTGGCTTTTGGAAAAGCAAGATTTTGAATATGTGCAACCCAGAGCTCACAGGGTAACTTCCACGCTATGATTAATATTCCAGACTAATTACAAATTTACAATGGATCAAGTTTCACTAAGAAAAAAAGTTTATTAACAGCAGACTATTAGACAGTTTAAAAAATATATAAATATAAAAACACAAAAAAAATCAATCTGTACTATTCCATACTATTTCTGTACAACTTGAAATAGCATACTCTAGCTTGTCAATTATAGATTTAATAAAGAATAATTGATGTACTGTAACATTCAAATAATCAACTGGACATGAGGGAACAAGATCAAGCCACACAAGAATGGAAGTCAAGAATTTAAATTGGAAAAAATGAATTCTAGGAGAAAACTCCCATAAAAGTGTATTCTAACGGCCTTCTTATCTGTTATCCTTATTCCATACAGTCTTTGGCCTCTTGGGTACACAACAAGCAAGAACATAGGAAGTTCTGCCCCTAAGATTAGTCACTGACTCTTGTACTTCCCTCTTGTTCCTGTTAAAACCTACCTACAATCACAACTGCACTCTAGTTGAAAGTTCAATGTATACATGGATGCTTCCTCTATTTCCCTAAATGCTTATTTTGGATCTACAATACTATTTATGCTTGTGCAAGCTCTAACAAAAGTTGAAAAGACACAATTAAGAGGAAAAATGTAGAACTTGGAATGCTACAGGCTATTTTTTGATGCTGGACAAAATCACTGCTTACAGCAGACTGATGGCATCGTCATTGCCCCGAGACTTGCAAAATTTCTACTTTTCGGAACTAGCAGGTTTTTTTAATTGCACTAATCGAGGATTGTCCAAAATTGGATTGGAAAATGAGATATGGTGCACTACAACTTAATTATGAAGGTCAAAAAAAAACTTTGGTGCCAATCATAGCTGAATAGTCTCACATAGGCTTCTCTCAAAAAGTTATGGCTTCTAGAAGATGGAGGACAAAAGAACACTGAAGGGGAGGTCTCACACCAAACATGATCACAAATCCACAGGTCTGATGAAAGAAACTGTTTAGTCATGCATCAGAGAATGGTCTGTGGTGATCCAAATTCCTCATTTGGCCTCTATCTTGTATCTTTCCAGCTTCTGGTTGAGATTGAAAAAGCATCCCAAGAGATGTATAGGTGATAGAAGATTGAAGAATCGAGTCCTTGAGTGAGCATTGAGTTAGTAGGCTATAGTAGCTTAGTGAGGGAACTGTGAGAGTTAGTGAATGATCTTTTAGGTGCAGAAAGCTGAATGTTCCTGTTTGTTGTATGCCCAAGAGGCTTAAGATTGTAATGAGATTGGAGATTGTGGATGAGGTCATTAGTTTCTCTTGCTGGAGTGTTTCTCCCAAAATTTGGGTTTCTCTAGTGTATTCCTTTGGCCCCCATTTTTGTTGCTTGCTCTTGTTCCTTCGTGTTCAGATGTTTATGTGTTTCAATTCTTAATCCACAATTGGTCAAGCTTCAGGATGGAATATCCATCCTAGTTTATGGACCATCTGAATAAAAAATTGCAGATTTATTACAATATGAGGATTTCTACAAAAAAAAATCTCAATAACTGTAGAATATTAGACAAATTTTAAAGATTTAAACACATCTAAAGCACAGAAAATATAACTCAGCCTACACTATTCTTGACTATCTGCATACAGCCTGCTGTGCACTGATTTATGATTTCTGCCCTTCCACCGCACAGTAATTATTCCCCCATTTGAACTTTTGAGAGTAATTTGATGGTCGCTGATTTGCAATCAGCAATTTGACAATCCCAGTGAAGAGTCCCTTTCACAGAACCAACAATTTGATTCCTTTGGACAGTGAGTCAGTGATTTAATAGTAATCTTCAATTTGGCGGTCCTCTTGGACAGTAACAATAATTTGGTCTCTCTGGACAGCAATGATTTGACCTCTTTGGACAATGAGTCCCTTATTTGATCATCCCTCTGGACAGTACCTTTCACAGGAACAATAGTTTGACTTTGATCCCTTTGGACTGTTATTTAATGCACAACAGATTTGATAGTGATTTCTCCTTTCTCCCTTCAATCTTTCCTCTATTGGATTGGTTTAACGTATCATCTCTGAGAGCTTCCTCAAATTGATACCACAAGTTAAGAATGAATGAACAGTGAATTTTAGAGATTTGGATGGCACACATTTCAATGAGTGTATGCTTGTATTTATTATCGTATGGGGAGGTTACATTGGTTATTGTACATTGTAAATTATGTTTTAAACATAACAAAAGTGGCATTTTTACCTCATTAACATAAGCAATACATTCCTGTGAGAACAGTTTAACCTTGTCTAACATTACAACATATCCATTAAACCTTGCTTGGCAATTGAGCTTTTATTCCGGTTTGCACATTTTTCTGGTTTTCCCTCCTTGTCAGCTTTTCCTTCTTTTGTAAAACATTATCATTGCCCAACTCTTTTTAAGCATTTGGTGCAGAGTCCACAATGGTGGATAATAATTGATCACCTTCTTCATCATGTAGCATAGAAAGCCATAAAGGATATTAGTGCCCATTTGCTCAACTAGTAAGTGGACCATACTAAAAGTTGTTTATCTTCTTAACTGGCCTTGGAGTATGTTTGTCTGAGTAAAAGCCATACGTTGTCTCAGAACCTCAAATTTGTATGCACACATTTGAAAAATAATATTAGGCTCACATTTCTAACATGCTAATTGGCAAAAGGGCCTGTATGATTTACATAATAAAATAACGTGTCTCCATCTGTCCTAGACATTAATCAGCAATAGAGCTCTAAATTACACAGGGTCTCTTTAAAGGAGGAGCTCTGCAGGCCTTGCAGGGCTCACAAGACCCAAACTTTGTTGTAAGACTTTTGCTTACCCACCCCTGCATGCAAGCCCAAAAGCATATTAGTGCATCAATTAAATGAAACATCCGTATCAATACTTTTGCTTATGGTCTTTTTGGTAATCTGCTAGGAAGATAAACCTCAACGCAAGTCATACATTGGCAAGAGTCTACCTCTGAAAATCTTCATTTTAAAAATATCAATAATTCATTTAGTCTTGGTCATTTTCAAATATGTTTGAAGCAGGATTTATGAATTTAAAGGAAGTTAGCAATTCATATTACAATTCTGGCTAATGTGTATTTAGTGAGATGGGGCATGCAAATAAGGTGTCTGAGCAGCTTTCAGAATGTTATTTTTTATAGGTATTACTATTAGTGACAGTAGATGCCTAAATTGCTTGTGTATGCAGAAGTTTCATAACACACTGTCTGCATCACAAGCTTTTCCAATCTGAGAGCTTTATATTGGACACGTGTTGGTGGTCATTGCCAATGGAAATGTTCTAGAAATTATATGTTTATTCTAAAGCAAAATCAAATATTCCACTTGTTGAGGATTTTGCTTCACTGTAATAGCTAACTATTTATCTAAAAAAATTGAGCCTTGGTACTTATGGTGAGATGCAAATCAGTTTGATTTATTTAACATGCAAGATTGTGCTACTTAGTTCTTTGCTCTTTTTTGAATAATCTACACTTTTCCGGCTCTTTCTTGATAGTGATATGATTTCATCTGTTCTTGCAGGGATGCTGAGCCTCCGTCCAGCTGTAAGTTCCATGAACTTATTAGAAAATCTCTTAAATCAAGCATTTCATTCCCATTCAACAGTATTATGTAACCTCTTGTGTTTGTGATTAGATGAATTCCATTAGAGGAAATGCTCTGCATAGAGAGCTGTTTTGGTTACTGGCAATTTTTTTGTTGGCAAGACTTTCTTTAACCTGTAATCATCTTTTTGATCTGCAGATCCTGATCTGATAGTTAATCTTTTGTACGGTGAGCACTCAAATGCTTCAAATGGGGCTCATTTATGCCCATATCTTGCTGTCCATGGTATTTCTCGTGCAAGGCAAATGCCAGTTGCCATAAATAATGTGGGGTCCTCTAACACCTCTGGTGACCCAGGTTCCCATCACCGAAATGGGACATCAACAATTGGTGACTCGTTTAGTTCCCACACATTTTCCGCTTCTGAAGCACATCATCGTAATTGGCATGCTTCTAATGCATTTCCTAGTAACAGCAACATGCCCAGTGCCGAGGATCCAGCATTACCTACATTGTTGTCACATGATAGGCTTGGACTACCCAGAATGGACTCTGAACGCCTCCAAAGAACAGGATCTTCTATGCCTTCGGGTTATGCCGTTCGTGGGTATGCATTTTTTGTTGTTTCAGAAAATTCTTGTGTACTATTTTTGTTAGTTTTTGGCAGTAAAAAGACAGCAATATTTATTTGTTCTTTAAGCATGAGAAATTAAGAGTCATTTATTCTACATTTTTTAGGTTTTATCCCCGGGCAATACATGGTAGACCTCCTCCAACAGTGACAAATGAATTTGTTCATTCTCATAGTCATATCCAAGGCCCTGGAGGGGGTCAACTTTATCATCCTCCATCTTCTGTCTCATCCATGTATAGTGGTTTGATGGGGCATGGTAGAAGATCAAGGCCAAGGGATCCACTGGTTTCATCAAGGAGAGTAATTCAAAATATACCAGCAGAGCAAGCAAGAGTTCAAGGGGCTTCGGCCTACCCTATGAGCAGAAATCAAGAGGTTGATAGTGTAGGTTGGCATCAAAATAACCCTTTCTATGGATGGCAGAGAGAAGGATTTCCTCCAGTTCCCTGGGTCCCTGTTGATCAGGATTCACAGCGGTGGGGTTGGTTTCATCCTGGTCAGAATCCTCAGAATATGCCAACTGAATCTACAACTAGAAATTATCACCGTCACAGTTATTTTAGTGCTGATGGAGGTCCACAGGTGCGGCCTGGTATCCCGTCAGATAATCCTTATCAGCGCCATGCCTGCCCAAGATTCCCCCCTTCATTCCCATGAAGTAGGTCTTGTGTTTAGTTGCATTTGGAGTTAGCAAGTAAATAATTTTCTTCAGCATTAAACTATTTTTTGATATATTCCTGTCCAACTTTTCAACTTTGTATATTTTTTGAACTCTGTGATTCAAAATGACAGGCAATCATTTTAGTCTTGATTTGAATTGGAGAATTCTCTGCGCTGGCTTGAAAAGCTGGGTAATATGCAGACTTGATTTTGTAAATTCTCTCCTTGAAAATTACTTTTGTCAAAGGGACTCGCTCGCTGAATTTGAGAGTAGATTGGTTCCAAGTTATAACATTTTCCTATAAAAACAAGCTGGAAAACAAAGTATTACAACTGATTGATTTAATTACTAGTTTTCTGGCAAAAATGAATATGTATATGTAATAACTCAAGTTGCTCCTATTGCTATGTGGTAGTACACTGTCATACTTTACAATCTGCCATCTGATTTCTCTTTTGGGTTGGCATTTTATTTTCTGAAAAGTGGCAGTATTTTCTTGTGATTGCCAAAGGTTTTGTGGATATTCTACTCTCTTTCCTGTGGGTAGATTGAGAAATAACAATATTGTCGGCAATTCTTCTAGCATTGCTAGTTGTTTAAGGATGTAAAAGTCGACATATCAAATTATTTTTCATCGTTTTTGAATTGATTACTTTTTTCTTCCCATCGGTTAGACATTTATGGATGGTTTTATGGAGGGTTTGATGTTTTCCATGCAAGTACTGGCCCTTTTCTGTGTAAAGTTTTGATGGGTTCTTTAGCTTGGTATAAGCTCTCTATTTATCGGGATTCTAGTTAGCTGTTCAGTCTTGTGCATTGCATGTTCTTATTAGAGGAGGTACAGAAATATGCTCCACAAGTACACATGCTCATTTTCAATTTTCAGATGACATTATAACGACAACAGCTGATAACATATCCTGCACGTATCATCCATCAATTTTCTTCTCCCAATTAGCTTACATGGCGAAGGGCTTTGTATGACTTGCACTTTTCAGTCATTTTCAAAATAAAAGTTACAATTATATTAAATAAAAAATGGGCCAAAAAGCCATTACACGGTAAGAAAACTAGAAAACAAGGTAACCTGAGAGAAAAACTACGAACTATCATGATTGGTACATCTAGTTACTATTCAACACCACCACCCTTCTTTACATGGGTGCTAAGATGTTGCGTGAAATCAGAGTTCATATATAAATATTCAGTTGTGTAGAGTGTTTATTCTGTTCCTTATTATAGTGTACGTAAGGAAGTTTGGATTTTTTTAACTTCTGAATTCTAACTATGATAAGCTTGGAATTCTGATAAAGTTCCTCTTTTGATAAGCCAGTTATTTTGGATTAAATCAACTATTCCCATTTGAAGTGCCATGTAGAGACCTAAAGACCTTCACAATTTGAACTTGCATTGCATAGGCAAAAGTTGGTCTAGTACAAACAATGTAATGTATTAGCTTTACATAAGAAACATGACATGACACATGTTTCAATATCCTTATCTTCCTTATCTTGTGACACTATTGTTTGGAAAACGAGAGAGAGAGAGAGAGAGAGAGAGAGAAAATTGTAAACCACTAGAGAGAGGGAGGGAGGTCCTTTTATAGTCAACGGTACCAGCCATATGTTGACAACAATATGGGACTAACCCATACTCTTTGCAAGAGGCACCTAACTTTGGTACAAATGAGATGTGCATACTCTACCCCATTGTGGGATTTGAACTTGTGGCCTCTCTTTAAAGAGTATAACTAATTAAAGAATGCTAATTTTGAAAGTTCACCTTATTACTTTTCCCTAGCATTGAACCTAGTACGAGATGCACGTTGATTCTTGAAATAAAGTTAGCTTATAGGAATTGTGGTTAGTATAATTTAGATATTTCTAAATTCCATGATATAAACAAAATTGTATGGCTAACAAAGTGGGAATTCTTTAGAAGCCTTCTCAAACCTTGCATGATGGGATCCTTCCTTTTCTTAGCTTATATGGAATCTTGTTAAAAATGAGTGTAACAACGTTAGATACTAAATGATTAACTCCATTTTATTTTTCATTTGATTACAATTGTGATCAATCTATAAAGTCAAATGCTTCAAAAATCCAATTTAGGAGAACTATAAAAAAGAAACTAGTTGACTAAGGTAGCATTATCAACTTAAAAATTAATATTGGAAACAACTATTCCTGCTCAAGAGAATTTGAATGCTCTTGCAACAATGCTTCTTGCAATGACACTTCCTGTCGATAGGGGCTCGTTGGGCATCGACCACACCCCCCAGCTCGTTGTTGGCTACAACCATTTTGAAAGAGACTTCTACTTCAATGCTCTCTAGGATGGAGCATGTGTTGGCTTTGTTGTTGGATTCCTTAGCTCCACCTTAGCTTGGGGTTGTTTTGGGGGTTTTCTCTAGTTTTGCCATTGGTGGTGAGGGTGTTTCTGTTGATGCAATACTCTATGGGAAATCTTCTTAGAGACTTGGGTCTACTGTGAATGTGGGGGTCCCCCCTCAAAAGCCTCTTTTTGCTATTGGTGGACGAAGCTTTCCTTGTGTTGCCAGATTTGTTGTTGCTCTTCCTCCAAAGGTAAAATCTTGACCTCTTGGTTATGCCAAGACCTCCCTTGTGGTTTGTAGCCCTGAAGTGGTGGATAATGTGGACTTCTACCAACGTTGTGGTTTGGTTTGCACATTTGTTGGTTTCTAGCCTTCTCTTCTTGATATTCATCGTTGGGTGACAGATTCTTGGGGACCCTTAGTTTCTGGTAACATCAACTTTTTCACTTGTGCTCAGAGGTTTTTTGTCACTGCTTTTAATTTCTTATGATGAACAAGATCTGGTGTTGAGCAAGTTGTGGGCTTGGGGAACTCATTCTCTTTTGGCCAAACCCTTGATAGTGTCCTTCAACCCTCTTCCTAAACCACTAGTGTGTGTCTGATGTGGGTTCGTGTTCCCAATCTTCCTCTTTATTTTAGGGAGAATTCTTGTTTTGATGCCATAGATAACTCTATTGGTCATATCCTAAAGGTGGATGATACCATGACCACCATGGGTCTCTTGACCTTTGCACATATTTTGGTCGACATTGACATCTCTACCCCTCTTCCTGGGGATGTGGTTCTCATGGATTTGATCGTTGGATTATGAGGGCCTCTCCTTTTGATGTTGTCGATGTTTTTCAACCGGTCACTTTGCAACAAATTGTTTTCTTTCACATTGTAAGGGTGTTGCCACTTTGTGGAAGGACGCTAATGATGATCATTTGACTGTCTTGACTTCTAATTCTTCCTCTAATGACTCTTCACAAGCTGACGATGACTCCCCTAAGGATGCTGCTCATGCTACTGATTTGGCCTCCTCAGACCTGGTGGACCTTGGTCCACCTCTTGCTGCTAGACTCAATATGTTGTTCCTGCTCTACTCCAACCTTTGGCTGACGATGTGCAACCTTCTCAAAACTTTGCCCTTTGTGTTGGCAGTCTCTCAAAAAGGGTTTCACCACTTGCTCCCCCTTGTGGTGGGGATCCTAGTGATACTGTCACCTGGACAGTTTTCCGATGACATGGGAAAAATCATTCTTATATCTCTCATTCTCCTCCCCATGTTGTGGGTGAGCTGTCTACCCACTCTTGAAATGGGCTACTAGCTTTTCTGCTAGTGTGTTGTTTATGGTCTTTTGTTGACTCTATTGTAAATGACCTTTATAGTTTGTCTTTGTAAGGGAGACCACCATTGTCTATGTTGTGCACTATTGATCTTTATTGACGCCTATGAGTTGTGGTTTGTAAGGGACAAAATTCTTGTTTTGTTGTTGATTTATATAAAAAATATTATCAACTTAAACTTTAGTAAACCATTATTTTGCATTGTGGCGTAAGCATTCAATTGGTATTTCTCGAAGTATTCTGGATGCAAGCCTTTTGCATTGTTAGTCAAAATTTTAAATATCTAAAGGGATTACATTCTTAGCTATGGGTCACACATTGTCTAAGATATATTGTTTGTAATGTATGATTCAATGAGAAGTGGATGTGAAGAGATAGGTGGAAAATATGTTAGATAGTTTAATTTTAGAAAATAGAGAATGTTTCAAATGGGTCATATGATAAATTTGGAGTTGCATGAAGCTATGACTAGAAAATTTAAAATATAGTGAACCTAGTATTGTTTGAAAGAGAAAATAAAACAAGGATTGGATATTGTAAATGTCATTTATCTTATATGTTTTGCATGACGATAATATAGCAATGGTAAAATAAAGTGCAACTTAATGATCAATGTAAGAGTGGAAATGTAGTAAAATTAGACAAAGCCTTGTTTGAGTGAGTGAAACATTTGTGACTTGTTCTTCTCGTAGGATGTGGTGAACACATAGAGACTATTGTTGTTGTGTCACGTGGAAAATCGATAAACATCGTGTCCATACCTCAAGTGTGTGATACAAGGTGTCAAACTTGGAGTGAGGGTGCGGTGGACATCAAGTATGATCTGCTTATGTGTACCATTTGTGACATTTATGTGTATTGAGATGTTAAATTATTAGAGTTGGAGTGGTTGTATGCATCTATTGATAGATAAGTCCAGTCATGTGTTGTTCCATGTTGGGATTTTTCCCTAGCGCTGGCACTCCCATTTGCAGGAGGGCCCAGTAACGTAACTAGGGGTTGAGAGACAAAGGACCATCTATCGAGACATCGTATTTTTACATGAATGTTTTTCCATGATCTAGACAAATACCTAAATAAAAAAATATGGTTTTTCATGGATTTTGACCTAGATCTAGTCTCCCTCCATAGTAGGACCACACTTGTTGGTTTACAGTGTAAACCTATTTCTTGACATTTATATTCAATGGGTTGAAAATAGACCTTAGTGTCTCATAGCGTTGGATTTTATTTTACTTGAGATATAAACATTGGATATTCAGTGATATGGGTATTAAAGACAATTGCAGTTTTCGTTATTTGACATCATCATTGTCTACTAGTATATGAGTTTACAGAGTAATCAATCAAAAATCATGGCAAACCTTGAAAATACAATTGATCATGTTGAGCATAGAATAAAGAGCTTGAAAGCAAATGAGTACATTTTGGAATAATGACATTTTTCAACATTAGCATATAGAATCTTATCAAGGTATACAAGTAAATAATATTTATGATGATACAATGTGTTAGAGTAATGACAGTAGCACGTTGGCAACATGGTTTAGAAGACAAGTTTGGTAGTGATGATGATAGAGATTTGTGAGTGAATGGTATTTTTGTTGGATCAAATTATTTTTTTTCAGAGAGAATTACAAATATCTTAGATATGGAATATTTCAAACATATGATTTATAAAAAAAATTCTTAGTGCATCCAAGGTTAATGTTTGTATCTTATAATGTGGAATATATAAACTACCATATCCAAGAGACTTTCCTAACATGTGATATGGAAGTAGATATGTTGGATAATTTTATTGTGAGGATGGGGACTACAAATTGGATTGGATTAGTATGGGATAATTTTTTCTCTTTTTGGGGTCAATTCTATTGTCTTTGGTCATAGTATTGTGCTAAGGTTTTTTGGAGGAGAAAATTTAATTGAAAATTAATTTTTTATCTTAAATTTTTTATTTTTAATTAGTGACAAAATTGAGGTAGGTCAAGATGAGGTGCTACCACCTCATCACATCCTCTAGGTTATTGGTAAGATTGTTGTGTTGAGGATACATCCTTTCATGACTCACCATGGGTGAGTACATATGAAGGCCTCTCTTGGAAGAACATCTCTGTTAATGTTTGTAGATTTAGTCGTATGATCATTAGAATACATATAATATATGTTGATTAATAATACTATAATATATATGTTATATTATCATTAATCATATGAAATTTAATATTCAATATTAAATTATTATATTGTTATTAATTAATAATTGATTGATGAAACATTCCCATTTGAACCATCCTTAGTGGGGAGATGATTCAAAGGGGAGATGTCTCTCAAATAATCTGAGAAGGTGTTTTCTGATTTGTTGTATGTGGACCCTCATTGGAGCAACTTGTATCAAGGATGTTGATGCACAAATAAGTATTTATTATCCTTGAGTATTACTTTATCTACTCATTGTAGTATCTCTCTTATTTTTATTTCTTTACGTACTATAAAAACTATTTGCCTTGATCTTTTCTAGGGATGCACTTGCAGGAAAAGAAGATTGATATCAGATTCAGAGGGAGTCCGACACTTTTAGAGGTAACTTTGGAGGAGAAGCTCAGAAGATTGATATCAGATTCAGAGGGAGTCTGACAGTTTATCTTAAGCAATCTTGGATGAAAAAGATTACCATATTGATATCTTCTCAATGTGTTCTTTGTGAGAAAAGTTCGAGGTGAAATCCCTTGTTTTCACCCTCTGCGCTGAGGCATGATGGATGTCATATGTGTGACTCCATGTTTTTAATGGGCCTGCCCCTATGTAAATCATGAGGAAGTGACGACTTCCAAATGATTATCACTTGTATTTGTTAAAGTTATTGGAAGGTGACGATCTTACAATAACTTGACCTTCTATTGCGATAGACATCTTGTGATGGCTGAAACAGATCATAATAGATAGAACTTGCAGATAGAATCACCCGGGAACTTGTGGATAGAATCGCCGATGGAGGCAATCCACTCTAAATCTTGTGAGTTTGTGGATAGAATCCCCGATGGAGGCAATCCACAGAAGAGCTTGTGGATAGAATTGCCGATGGAGGAAATCCACTCTAAAGCTCGCGAGTTTGTGGATAGAATTGTCGATGGAGGCAATCCACACGAGAGCTTGTGGATAGAATCGTCGATGGAGGAAATCCACTCTAAAGCTTGTGAGTTTGTGGATAGAATCACCGATGGAGGCAATCCACACGAGAGCTTGTGGATAGAATTGCCGATGGAGGCAATCCACTCTAAAGATCGTGAGTTTGTGGATAGAATTGTCGATGGAGGCAATCCACTCTAAAGGTCGCGAGTTTGTGGATAGAATTGTCGATAGATGCAATCCACACGAGAGCTTGTGGATAGAATCGCCGATGGAGGCAATCCATCTGAGAGCTTGTGGATAAAATCATCGATGGAGGCAATCCACCTGAGAGCTTGTCGATAGAATCGTTGATCGAGGCAATCCAAATCTTGAGACTATGTTTCTATTGATTACATCACGAGGATCATGTTGTTATTGCTTACATCATATGATTGATGTTTTCAAGTGTCATATAAGTGTTGACATTGGATTGATTTATCCTCCCTAGCTAAGAGGGAGTGTTGATGTTTTGTATAGCTATGGCGAGGGTCATAATTGTTGACACAAGAGACCACTACACATTCTATTTGATCATCCTCCCTAACTAAGAGGGAGTGTTAATGTTTGTAGCTTCAGTTGTATGATCATTAGAATACATATAATATATGTTGATTAATAATAATATAATACATATGCTAAATTATTAATAATCATATAAAATTTAATATTCAATATTAAATTATTAAATTATTCTTAATTAATAATTGATTGATGAAACATTATAAGATTGATTAAATTATAATTAATGAGAAGAGGCATGTCCTTTCCTATAAATAATAATGAATAGGGACATGTCTCTCCTAGCCTCATTCCCAATATAAATGAAAGAGAGATTGTTGCATTTGGAAAACACATACAACATAGAGTGCTATTACATTTGCAGCTATCCTAAAACTTAACAATCTCCAATATAGAGATACTTGGGAATTTTCTAAAAGGGATATGAAGTTTAAGATTGGTTCAAGGTCTAATGCTCAGTTGACAAGCATAACATTTGCATTCAAAGTTGGAGATGTGAAATTTTCCTATTTATTCAACTCTTGGTAAATGAGAGAGAACTCTTGGATTCATTTTTTTTAGCTTGCTTTAACATTAAGAATGCAAGGGGAAAGGGTTGAGAGAAGATGGGGGTTTGAGTGAAGGTCATGGGAAAAGGTTTGTGGTAGTTAGCATATTCATATTTTCTGTAGACCTTATGGCAAGACATATTGTCAATTAGTGTCAAAACACTTAGTCATTCAGTGTTTCCCGAGTATTCAGTGTTGCCCCAGTATACAGTGTCGCCCAAGTGTTCAACATTGCCCGAGTGTTCAGCATCACCCGAGTGTTCAGCTTCGCCCGAGTGACAGTTTATCACCTGAGTAGTCTTTTGGACCTGAGTGACAGTTTGAAGCCGACTTTGCATATATTGTTAAATATAATTTTGTTTATTGCAAGCCGACTTACAAAGTTATTTGTTGGATAAAGATATATATAAGATAGTTTGTTTTATCCAAGATAATAATGAGTATGATTGTGAAGAGTATATGAGTAAGAAAAGAATAAGTATGAATGTATGCATAAGGCATGCAGATGGAAGTTTGATTTAAGTGTAGAAGTATTCAGGACAATAGAGTCTCATCTATCACATTCAGGTGATCAGTTATATTCAAAAGGATCTTATTTAGCAATCACAGTTGCCCAGAGCAGATCATCAACTGGTTCATTCTCACAGGTGGATCAACAAAATCCTTTAACAAGGTGGACCTAACAATCCTTTCTTTAAATCTCTTAATAGAGTTGCATTACTTATTGTATTGTACAAAATCCTTTAACAAGGTGGACATAACAGTCCTTTTTATGCTCCTAACAGAGAAGACCATTAGAATTGGTCATTGTAAGCTCTAACAGGCTAAATTTATATTGCAGTACTAAATCTTGTGGGTATCATCCCCACCCCATTTTTACTTTCTTTTGTAAGGTTTCTGGGTAACCAAATATTGTGTTATGTGTTCTGTATGATTCTTTACTTTCAAGTTATATGCATGCAAACAAATAAGTTAATCTAATTGTGGATTAAAAGGATTAATTTTTATTGGTTCCTGATTCACCCCCCTCTCAGTCACTGGGCACATCATATAATTCCAACAATTGGTATCAGAGTGGTGGTTCTCTTATCAGAAGTTTAACATCTTGAGAAAAGATCAGAGGATATGGAAACATACAGACTGGAGAAAGCCATTGAGAATGAAAAGATAGATCTTAAAGTGGCCATGGATCAGATCATAATGCTTAAGGAGAAACTCTCTCTTTCCCTAAAGAGAAGAAAAGAATTAGCAGTGCAGATGATTGACAAGAACTATATAGAAGAATTGAAGAATTTTGCAAAGACAAAAGCTCAGAAGAAGCTGATGTAGCCATTAAAGACTTGCTTGCGAAGAATCTCACTTTACATGAAGAAGTCAGAAAGTTGAAAAGAGAACAGGAAGTTCACTCAATCAAAATGTGTGAAGTCATGGAACTAAAGAACAAAGCAGAAGATGACAGAAATAAAGCACAAGAAGTCAAAGTACTGCTGAGTAGAAGATTAGAGGAAAAAGAAAAAGAAATCCTACACTTGCCACTTCAGCAAACTGATTTGGTAAGTTGTTAGAAATCATAAAAAAGAAGTAGAGCAAATGAAAGAATCCAAGTGTGAGTGCATGAAGGAAATTACCAAGTTCACCAAGAGAGAGATGAATTGCTTCAAAGTATCAACCCAAAAGATTACCAAAGTGGTCCAAGAATAACAAGAACTCAAATATTTTTGAAAGGGGAAAAGCAAAGAAAAACCCCTTGTGTATTATGAATGAGGCTCAAATCCTAAAGAGGAACAAAGAAATGGAGCACACAGCTCATTACAATATGGAGAGCAAGAATGAGAAATGAGAGAATAGAGAATAATAATTGAGCAAGTGTGTGAGAGGCAACTCTTAGGTAGAGATGAGTGGAGGAGTTTGCATGTAACTCCCTTATCCTATGAATGCCACATTCATATTGTGTGTGTGAAAAATGTGAGATTCCTCTTAAGGAGGAATATCTAATTTCCTTATTAAAGGAATTACAAAATTGTGACATGTCCTCCTACTTGGACTAAAGGACAAATACAAATAAGGATACCTTGGTTTATCCTTTAATTACATATTTTCAACCAAGGAAAGATTAAATTCTAACACTTACTTGGGGGATTTACATCAAGGGGTATCAAACCTAAATTTTTACAATGAAATTCAAATTTCTCTCTAGAAAGAGGCTTTGTCAAAATATCTGCAACTTGATCTTCACCCTTGCAATAGATGAGGGATACTTTCTTTTCTTCAATTTTCTCTCTAATGAAGTGGTGGTGGAGAGAGATGTGCTTTGAATTTGCATGGTAGACTGGATTCTTTTCCAAGGCTATTGTACTTTGATTGTCACAATATAAAGGTGTAGGTTCATGTTGAGGTAGACCGAAATCTTCAAAAATTCTTCTAAGCCATAAGGATTATTTGGATGCATTAGTACAAATTTTGTATTCAACTTCAGTAGAACATAATGAAACAGATTGTTCTGTTTTAATTTTCCAAGATATAACACCTGAACCAAGAAAGAAACAATACCCAAAAGTAGATTTCCCATCATTGGGGTCTCCACCTAAATCTGAATCAGTAAATCCTTTTAATGTAAAAGCAGAATTTGCATCATAAAATAAACCTACATCAAGAGTACCTTTAATATACCTTAATATTCTTTTAGCAATTTTGAAGTGAGTTTGTTAAGGTTTGGACATAAATTTTGAAACTAAACCAACACTAAAAGATATATCAGGTCTAGTGAGAGTTAGATAATTT
This sequence comes from Thuja plicata, assembly GCA_018584345.1. Lineage (NCBI taxonomy): Eukaryota > Viridiplantae > Streptophyta > Pinopsida > Cupressales > Cupressaceae > Thuja > Thuja plicata. The sequence continues at coordinate 2,161,848 of MU224177.1, forward strand.
AAACTTCCAACAAGTTGTCTATAAGGAGTAGCATCTATAAATAGAGTTTTCATATCTATCATTAACTTAGT
>MU224177.1:2182297-2198078 GCA_018584345.1 Thuja plicata
AGGGCTTATATGTTATTAATCACACTCTTCCTAGTTAGCAGGCAATAGGTTGATATTAGTGGGTTTTATATGCTTTATCTAACCTTTTGAGCTAATGAAATGACTTATTGAGTGTTTGTGTCTTTCTTAACAGGTTCCCAAATACACATGCACATTTCTAGCACCCATCATGGGGCCTCATTTTCTACTTGGCCTCATTTTCTAACACTTTTTGCCAATTTGCATGCTCAGGATTTGGACACAGAATCATTTTTAACCATTCAGGATTGCATCCCGAATACACCATCGCACTGCAGAAAAGTCGGATCACATCCGGGATTTCCCAGATTGTTTTTGGTTTTGGCTCGCATCTGGTGAGCATTGGATCGTATTTGGTAAGGAAGCTTGTATGCAGGATACTACATCACATTCAGTAGGATTTTAGGATCGCATCTGGTTTGAAAGCTTGTGTATTTCATTTGACTAATCCTAACAGTTTGCCAAGTGGTGTTTTTGGTGTTTTTTACAGCTTGACAAGTGTTTGCAGGTATTTTTGGGAGGTTTTCATGGAGAGTTGCACTAAAAAGATACTAACTTGGTTTTATAGATTGCCAACCCCCATCTTGACCTCTATTTACTTATTTTTACAAATTAAAACACATATTCCAATTTGTCACTAAACTGACTAGAGGATTATGCTCTTTTCCTTTTAAGGAAAATCAGAAACTCATACATTAGTTTATGGATTGAACGGAATTTGGGGTAAATGAACAAACAAACACATCTTTTAATTCAATTTTGGATAGTAAATGAACAAGACAAAGCACTAAACCACGTGGGCTGATTGAACAAGTTCAATCATATAATTGCTTTTGGAAATCATAAATTGAACAACACAAATCATTAAATCATTGCGGTAATTGAAGAAGGCAAAATTTTCCTTTTCAAGCATCCTATTTTCTTTAAAATAGGAACAATTAATTCAAGCTCAACATAGCTTGAGGGAATGAACTTTGTTTTGAGTTCTTTGGGAGAAAACGACATGGACTAGGAGAGTATGCTCTTCTTCTTTTGAAGAATCAGAAATCTAGAAATCCTAAGCTTGCCAATCCTGGTTACCTATCATTTAAATAGTAGAGGGCCTTCTGGTTGAGGAAAAAATCTCTCGAGAATGACCCAAGTGAGGACATGTCTTACGCCGACCCTTCCAACTCACTATAAATAGTTGCTTCCTTGTAGGCCAAAGCCTCAGAAGATGAAACTAGTTTTGTTATTAGAATTATGACATCATTCCTTGAACATATCGGGATATATATAGAGCGGAGCCGCTTGAATCTTGCTTGCGAGACTATATATATTCAGGTACTCATAGGGGTATATGCCTCAATTTTGCCTTGTGCAATTCTATGGGGGATAGTTTCGAACGGATTTCCCAATAATATACAACTTCAACTGAAAGAATACCCGATTCATCCCCGAAAGGGTGATAATCTTTGTGCAAGGCAAAAAGTAATTGCCCCAAGACACTCATCATATCATGCCCTCACTTGCGTTTGGAGTCGGATAATACAATATCATGACTGGAGCCATTGCGTGCTTGGTGATGGATGTATTTTGATTAGCATTTGAGTGTGTACCTAAGTCAACGAGCAAATATTTTCATCCTCCACCTAGAAAATAGGACAAAGTGAGTGTTTGTTTCACCCCCCTTAACAATGCAAAACTGTCTGGCGTGTTCTAAAGATCATTAAAAAGATAAGCTCCTCAAAACAATCAACACATTTCAAACCTTGGAGTACAAGTGTTTTTCACACCTTACAACACCTCTTGACAAAATCTAGAAATGAACACCTTCCCACACTTCAAAAACAAACTTTTCAAAACTGACCCAAATTGAGAAAGAAATTATAAAATTGTATCCTATTTTTCCTGAGTCGTATTCAGTATTTAGGATCGTATATAGTATATAGGATCGTATCTGGTCAGCAAGAAGTCATATCCAGATGCTAGGATCATATCTGGTAGCATCAGAGGCTCGTATCTGGGAGCTCGTATTTAGGACAATGGGCATTTGTAGTAGTTTTTCTGAGGAAGTCTCAGTTGCTTAGGATACCCTTTTTTCTCTTTAGCTGGTTCCTATTGTCTCTTATGGTCTCCCTATTGTTACTTCAAAACACTTTTGAAATGTCCACCTTGCATGCTTAGTCAGCCTTTCATGATCAGTTCAATACGTGTGGTCTACGCATTTTCCATCAACAACTTGATTTCCAACTCACTATCAGGGCATTCTAACCCTCTGACACTGGAATCATTTACATCCACCAACAAAAAAATGTTACTTCTACCTAGACACACCCACTTGAACGATCTAAAAACCATACTTGCACTATTGGGAAACATTAACAAAGTTGAGAAACAAACTTCATGGTTAACACAAGACGCAACCAGTACACAACTAAAGGATCAAAAGTGCCTCCTAAAATACCACATTTCCAAGGAGAAAATTTTCGCAGTTCCCTTTTTTATCTAGATTCACCTCCAATGGATAGCCATGCTAACGATTGGAGTAAGGATTTTGAGGGTTATAATGATGGAAAACAAACACAATCTGAAGGCACAGAAGAATAAGAAAGGCCCAAGTTTGAACATAATCCGTTTGGGTCAGATAGTGAAGAAGAGATCCCTGAAGATGAGTACGAGAAACTCAAACAAAGTAAAAGGATCCACAAGCTATTGGAACAGATAATCGGTGATGACAAAGAAAAGTACTTCCTCCATCTAGCATCCTCAGGTGTCAAACTACCCAAGGATTATAATGTGGATGACCTCAAAGAAAAGGAGGTACCAAACCCAATATCTATTCTCACCAAACAACTCAATCTAATGCAAACAGAGCTCACCAACCTCAAACAAGAGAAGGACAAACCTAAAACAAAATACTCTTTGGACACCACTTTTCCATTTCCTTTTGACAAAAGTATCACTATGGTCCCATTTCCTCCTAATGTGGCAAGGCCTAAGTATGATAAGTACACAGGAGAAAGTGATCCACACGACCATGTAAGAGAATTCTGTGCTCTAAGCATTGAGTACATACACGAACCCACTTACCTCATGCGACTATTTCCAGAAAGTCTAGGAGGTAATGCCATGGAGTGGTTCTCAAAATTGAACCCTAAGGTCAAAACATTCGAGGAGTTGATGCAACGGTTCATTCAACATTACTCCTACAACATCCAACATGATGTAACTATAATGGACCTACGCAACACCAAACAGAAAAATGGAGAATCCTTCACACACTTCCTACAAAGATGGAGGAAGATTTTTGCACGATATTCAAGGGTCATTCCTGAAATAGAAAAGATGGAAATCTTCGTCAATAATCTCATGCTAGAATTGAGCTATGCTCTACAAATGCAAGACTCTCCTAGCTTTGATAAGATGATTAAAAAATGCCCTCCGCATTGAGGAAGTCATGGTAAAAAAGGGAGAGATCACCCTTCAAAATGAAAATAAAGGCAGTATCTCCAACTCCAAACGTAAATGGTGGAAACAAAACAAGAATGTTGTTAATGACAGAGTGGTTGACGCCTCTAACATTAATCCTAAACCCGAGGCATTTAATCTAACCAATGGCATGCAAGCAAGCAAAGAAGCTAAAGTAACACCTCCCGTTCCCAAAATGAACAATGATAATGACAAAGGACGCACATGGGCTTCAAAACCCCAAAGAACATTCACTCCTTTGGGGGAACCTCTTGAGACTATTTTGAAAACATGGGTGGATAACAAAGTTCTTACGATTCCTGTTTCTAAACCGTTGGAACCAATGGTCAAACCCAGATGGTGGGATGATAACTCCTATTGTATCTTCCACAAAAACAAGGGACATAAGACTAATAATTGTCTCAAACTTAAACATGTCATCCAGGACCTCATCGAAGGAGGTAAGATCAAGGTAGATGGACACACTACCAATGAGGATCACACAACGTTCAATAAACCATTTCCTAATTACAATCAAGGGGAAACATCTAAAGGGAAAGGTAATGAGATAAACTACACCTATTCCAAGAGTGACAATGTGATTAATATGCTCAATATCAAAACTGAATCCATCAATGTGGTCACGATTAAAGGAGCCTCATCCTCCTCAAATGCTATCACACGGAGCCAAGCACAGGTTACAATCAAGGGACCTCCAAAATTGACATCAACACCAAAGGTTCCTATTATAACTATCCCTAAACCAACAGAAAAACACATGGTCACTATCCCCGGAGAAAAATATGACTTGGTAGACTAATTGCAAAGAACCGCTGCCAAAATTTCCATCTTTGAATTGCTCAAGATATCCACTGTGCATAGGGAAATCCTAGAACAAGCCCTACACACTGCTAATATTCTGAAGGATATCAATATAGATAGGTTCCAAGCGATGGTAAATCACATCTTAGCGCCACACTATCTCTCCTTTTCTGAAGAGGATGACAAGTCATTGACCCATCCACACAATCAACCCCTCCATATCGAAGTTCTTATTCATAAATCCCATGCTACACGCGTATTGATAGATGGAGGCACAGGATTAAATATCTGTACATTGGATCTTGTCAGGAGACAAGGTCTCTCAGAATAAACAATTGACACTAGAAACAAGATAACCATTAAAGCATATGATGAGGAAGAAAGATCCTCCAGGGGTGTCATTGCTCTACCTATCAGAGTTGGACCAATTGAAAGGAACGTCATATGTCAAGTTTTGGATCTACCATTGGCCTACAATATTCTACTAGGGAGACCATGGATTCATGAGATGCAAGTTGTACCGTCCACTTGTCACCAATGCATAAAGTTCCCATATAATGGGATAGAAGTGATGATTCCTGCAGATGCTAACTACACTTGCAACAATATCAAAGCAGGTAGCATGAGCCCACATAACAAAGAGGCTATGGATGCAGTTTCTCCTGAAACAACCAAGGACATGGTTATGAAGAGTTTTAGCAAAACTTTGAAACTCAAAGAAACAGGTATGGGAGAGTACAAGCTAGACCTGACTCCTTCATTGACAGACCTTCCAGTGTCACCAAGATCCTATGGAAAACCATCATCAACATTCACACCTCTAGCAGTCAAGGAGCCAGAAGTACACAAAGCAACTGGCATGATAAAGGCATCCACATCTTCTTCAGATAACATAGAAGAACATGCAGTCTTGAACTGGCTTTACAAAGGAGAACCAGTGGACTCTGAGGTCAAACATGTGAAGATATCCCTAGAGCAATATGGAAAGGGATATGATTTCCTCAAACAAATGGGTTACAAAGGAAAGGGACCTCTAAATAACACAGGATGAGGGATCATTGAACCCATACCCATGGAGTTCTGCCTCAATAGAGATAAAATAGGACTGGGCTTTAATACTCAGTCCAACAAACCTACTTTAAAATAGAGTCCACCTTCTAAAACAGGGAGTGATAAAACAGATGAGATAGTATCAGAACCATGGCCTTATGAGAGAATTACTACATATTGGTATAGAGAATCTTGAATATCAAGGAGAACGCTACATACCTAGCTTTGAGGTACCCCAAGATCTTCACACTCCGTTGCTAGCACAACCTCCCATTCAAGAGGTAGGAGACACCATAGCAACACTCACTCAAGAGGAACCCCGGCCACAAAATTTACATCCTAGCTGGGGGCAATTAGTCATAATTACACATGTCCTCGATCTACCTCACTTTGATCTGCAAGCAGCTAATCGAGTCTATCAAATAAACATTTTTGAATATTTAAACAGATCTGATGATGATGTCACAAACTCTCATGACTATGAATGGCATTGGCTATCTATTGCCTCCGAGGATATTGGAATAGATACAATTCACATGTTTGCAGCTTCCTCAGCTCCTAGTAAATGACCAGACACTCCTTTCAAAGATACTAATCCTCCTGAGGCAGGAGAAGATTTCCTTCCTCCGATCATTGATGGGGACACTGGTGAATACATAACTCTAGAAGAATTCCATAGGCTACAAGCAAGAAGCCTCCTTTTACAAAGAGATGATGATGAGCTATCTACTGATGAGTCGCTAGAGTTTGATCCATATATAACTAACAATGACCCTTTTAACAATGATCTTTCTCTTATTGATCTAGACATCGAAGATATTAACTTAACAGATCGTGTCATGTCGGTTAACATTTGTGATGCTAACGCGATGCTATCCTTCCCAGAATCTGACTCCCTGAAATTGGTACTTCCAGACCTAATTGATTGGACTAAAATGGATCCTAATCCTATCCTTGACTTTTCCAATGACCACTCCCTAGCTTGTTATCTTAATGCTTGTGAACCTCACCCTTCTTCCACCAATGCAAGGAGTGAGAACATGTCACAGGAGGATATCAAGTTTCTTAGTCACAAACTGAAAAAAAAAAAAAAAAAGTGGACTGATGGTGAAAACCACTGTGTGGCAGTATCAGATCCAAAAATAATAAAGAAAAAAGATGTATCCAATGGTGAAAACATCTCAGAGGCACCAAAGGATGAGACTCTTGATATCCTCCCTGAGCACTTTCAAGAGAGATCTTCGGTATTAATTGAACCAACACAGCCAGTCAACTTGGGCACTGTTGAAAATCCTCAGATAGTTCATCTAGCACAATCTTTATCAGAAGAAGAGAAGGTACAATTCATAGAGTTCCTGAAGGAGAATAAGATCAACTTCACCTAGTCCTACACTGATATGCCAGGGCTGGATCCTAATCTCATTATGCACCACTTATCTATAGCTCCCGGGATCAAGCATGTGAAACAAAAACTTAGAAAAATGCATCCTCATGTTGCATTACTGGTGAAAGCAGAATTAGAAAAGTTGTTGAAGGTTGGATTTATTCAAGTCATTGCTTATGCAGCATGGATCTCTAATGTGGTCCTCATCTCTAAATCTGATAAATCTATTAGGATCTACACGGACTTTAGAGACCTCAACAAAGCGTGTCTGAAAGATGATTTCCATCTACCAAATATTGACATGATCATAGACCTTACAAATGGCTTTCAGATGTATTCATTAATGGATGGATTCTCGGGATATAATCAAATCAAGATCACCCCTGAAGATCAAGAGAAAACTGCATTCACATGTGCATGGGGCACATTTTTCTGGAATGTCATGCCATTTGGGCTCAAGAATGCCAGTGCAACATATCAAAGAGCTATGACAACAATATTCCATGACATGATGCACAAGAATATGGAGGACTATGCCGATGACACATTGGCTAAATCCAAAGAAAGAGGTACTCACATTGATGACCTAAGAAAGATATTGGATTGAATGGAATAGTTCCAACTCAGGCTCAACCCAAAGAAATGTGCCTTTGGGGTCCAATCAGGCAAGCTCCTTAGATTCATAGTATCAGCAAAGGGAATTGAGGTAGATCCTGCAAAGGTAAAAGCTATTCTAGAGATGAATCCTCCATGTAATATCAGTCAAATGAGGACACTACAAGGGAGACTCCAGTCTATCCAGAGATTCATGTCCCAACTTGCAGATAAGGCACAACCCTTTACTAAGTCACTACATAAAGGGGTTACATTCAAATGGGATGAACACTGTGTAGCAAACTTCAGAGAAGTGAAGGGGTACCTGGATGCTCCACCTATTCTTATGGCACCTATTCATGGTAAACCCTTGCTCCTATACATTTCAGCTATAGCTACATCCCTAGGAGTATTACTGGTGCAAGAAGATGAAACGAAGAAAGAAAGAGCTATCTACTACATTAGTAGGACCCTAGTCACTTATGAGCTCAATTATAGCATTATTGAGAAAGCATGCTTAGCGGTCGTCTTTGCATCATAGAAATTAAGACACTACATGCTCTCTCATATAGTGAAGCTCATTGCTAAGATAGACCCTTTAAAGTATCTTTTGAGCAGAACAGTATTAACAGGATGTTTGGCAAAATGGGTCCTAATTCTAAGTGAGTTTGACATTGAATATGTCGAATGAAGAGCTATCAAAGGATAGGTACTTGTAGATCAATTGGCTGATTCACCACTCCCGGATGATGAACCATTACTAATTGATTTCCCTGATGAAACAATCATGCATCTCACTGAACATCCATGGAAGATGTACTTTGATAGTTCATTCACTCAACAAGGATTTGGAGCAGGGGTTCTCTTTATAACTCCACAAGGATAAAAGATTCCCAAATCTTACAAATTAATGTTTCCATGCACCAACAATATCTCAGAATATGAAGCATTGGTCAATGGCCTCAAGCTAGCCATGGAATGGAAGATCATTGAGTTACACGTATATGGTGACTCCCAACTAATTATCAATCAAATCAATGGGGAGTATCAAACAAGAGATGAAAAGTTGATGCCCCAAAAACAACTAGTTGATGATCTGAAGAAATACTTTGTCTTCATCACCTTTCAACAGATACCAAGATCGGAGAACAAGGCTGCAGATGCTATGGCTACCTTGGCATCCATGTTACAACTGGAAGAGCATCAATTCTGCTATGACTTCTTGGTGGAAGAAATATCCTATCCTGCCTTTGCTAACCCTGAATACTAGGTAATATGTGCCTTAAATACCCCAGATCCATCTCGGTATGCCAATATCATTGTGTACCTTTCTAACCAAATCATTCCTACCAATCTATCTAGAAATGAGAAAAGACCCCTGATTAGGACAACATCGAGTTACGTCCTCATAACTAACAACCTATATCGACACAGTCTTGATGGTACACTTCTTCGATGTTTAGAACTCGAAGAGTACAATCTAGCCTTAAAAGACGTCCACAAAGGTGTATGTGGTTCACACTCGAATGACTTTTCATTAGCTAATAAACTGCTCAGAGTAGGCTATTATTGGCCTACCATGGAGAAATATGCTATTCAATTTTCAAAAGCATGTATTAAATGCTAGACACATGGAAACCTTATTCATGCTCCTGCCAGAGAACTTATACCTTTCATAACACATTGGCCATTTCAGCAATGGGCCTTTGACTTGGTTGGACAAATATATCCCAACTCTTCAAATGGACACAAGTTTATCATTACGGCCACTGAGTATTTCACAAAGTGGGTCGAGGTCATGCTGCTAATCAAAGCCACTGGCAAACAAGTGGCTATGTTCATTCTGGACTACATTATTTGTAGATATCAGATACCCTCTTCAATTGTGACAGACAATGGGGGCCAATTTAAAAATCAAGACATTGATGACCTCTGTGAATAGTTCCATATCACTCAACATTTTCCCCTCAATCTATTACCCTCAAGGTAATGGACAGGCTAAGGCATCAAACAAAAACATTCTCAAAATTCTACACAGAACTGTAAGCAAGTTTGGCAGAGATTGGCATCTACAACTGAATCCGACACTATGGGCCTACAGAACAAGTGTCCAAACACCAACTGGAGCCACACCGTTTGCTCTAGTCTATGGCACTAAGGAAATTGAGGTTGAAATCCAACAAGCATCTGAACACCAACAAGCATCCTATTGAGGTTGAAATCCCATCTTTGCGGATATCTTTACAAGGACTGGTTACTGATAAACAATACCGCATTGATCGGGTAAATTCTCTGGACTTACTAGATGAGCGTAGGAAACAAGCGTTCGATCACCTCAAAGTGTATGAAGCACGTATGTCCAAAGGTTACAACAAAAAGGTCAAACCACATAAATTTGAAATAGGAGATCTTGTCCTCAAGGAGAATCCTAAAAACCAGCCTAACAGGGAACAGAAAGGAAAGTTTGAACCTAACTGGCTGGGACCCTATGTTATCATTGCTACTTTTAGGACTGGAGATTATCAATTAGCTACACCTGAGGGAGATGTTCTTCCAGATCCTATCAACATCCTACATTTGAAGCGGTTCTACGCTTAATGTTTGGCTAGCAGAGCCTATACAACAAATAATTCTTGCAAAATACCAAAAACATTTAGAAAATTGATCCTAAAGAAATCCAAAAATAGTGGAAAAGGTACTTCAAAAAGGGTATCCTTGGTGAAAACCTGGTAAACAGGCGCCTTGATACTGCAAAAATATTCAAAAAATTAAAAATAGAAAAAAAATTGAAAAAGAGAAAAGTGCCTCGATGAGCACCTGGTAAAACAAGCATCTTGGTAGGAAAAAGAAAGAAAAAGATCTTGCCAAGTGGTGAAAACCTGGCAATCAGGCGTCACTTGTGTTCTGTGCTCCATCTATCAATGCACTACTGATACTAGGCCTTCATGATTTTTCCTGTGCTCATACGCTGACTTCATTTTCCTACATGACTATCTTGTCCTCGCTTGGGATTTGTCTATCTTTACATCTTAGGAATAAGTCATTCTGCACTGGGGGCATCTTTGTTGGCATAGTCAGTTGTGGTTGCTAGGTTTCTCTAGGCTGGTTTGGCTCACAGACACAATCTTTCTTGACACATGCAAAATAATGTCACTTTTCAAAACAAAGGTGTCTTTTCAAAACATGGGACATGACATTTACATTCACAACATTCCTACGAAGTAGTACTAGATTGCAGACATGAACAGATTATCCTACCAATGCACAGACATGGAACACCATATTGCTGGTATTACAATTTTCTGATTAATGAATCTCTACCGTGTTTGACATATGGATAAACAAGTAATATCTTAAACACACAGTTTGATAATGGTTTGATTATGATTCTTTAAATGTCCTGATGATGTTTTCAACTAGGGGCATCTAAGTAATTATAAATTTTATCTGATTGATTCTTAATTGATGATTTGTTATGTCTTCTTAGTTACTCAATGACGTTTGCGCAAAGACAAAGAGTCACAAGGATAGGGGGCATAATGTTTTCTTGATTTTGTGTGTATGGTGATTGTTTCATATGATCCTATAAATTTCACATAACTTGAATGTTTATGGTAAGAGCTGCTACTATGGGTGGATAGCCGCATATATCTCGATCTTTGTTATGTGTAAACTATGATGAGTTTGGAACAATTTCCTTGTCTGTTTTCTAATCCAAATTCTCACTAAGGTATACAAATCATAATGTACCCAAGGATATGAATTTTCAAGGTCATTGCGGGTCTAATATCTTGCCTTACTCAAAATCTGGTATATTAAAAGAAAGGTGACTATTTTTTTATCATGGCTTTTATGCCTTGATGCCTAAGTCTATTTCTGACATTTCAAAAAAAACATAGTATTCATATTATCATAATATCAGTGGGTATTAGTGATGGTTGTACTATCCGATGGTATCCATTCTGAAAATTGCCCAATGATGATAAAAATGTTACAATATTTGCTAAATCAGTGACAAGTCCTAAGAGTCTTCATATAGCTGCATTTAGAGTTTGCATGATGCATTTATCCAACAGAAATAACAACATAAGGAAATTTAAAGTCAAAAATGGTTTCTATCTTCTTCTAAAAACATCAAGTTAATTACATCATCTATATTACTGATATCAAATATCGTTGCACATCCATAGCATACATTTTGCATTCATTGAAAAGAAGAAACTGGAAAATACAAAAAATAAAGCATCCATGTATTGAATTTTTACTTTTTCATCCTAAAAGTGCATCCATACATCTATTTGGTATAACTGAAAAATCAAAAGAAACATACATTTGCATTTTCACATAGGTAACATAGTTATATCAGTAATGACTCATCACATCTGAATCATAAAATGATGTTATCATATGCAAAATTAACTCATCACGAGACCAAGATATCATCACATGTGCAAAAACAAACATATACATTTACCACATCTATGGAAGCAAAAAGAACTCACGAAACATGTCAGAATCCAGAAATTGCATCAGATATATATCATCATAAAGATGGTACAAATCAAAACATAAAGAGTATCAGAAAGCATAAAGTGTACCAGTGAACATAAAGTGTATCGATGAGCATAAAGAGTATTAGTACGCCAAAAATGAATCAGATATATGTATGAATGTAATGTACAGAAGGGGGGATCTCAGCAGGATCCAGATATACATGTATGATCTCAAAATGAACAAAATGATACAACAATATCAGCTCTATCCCACCCCCTCTCCCTGGTCAGGAGGAGGAGGAGGAGGTGGTGCAAAAGGCGCTAATGGAGGCGGCATGGCCCCCTCTGACTGCTGGGCCACTCAATAAAATGTGGGAGCTCTCTTTCCCTCTAGCACTACGCCATGATATAGGGCATAATAATATGTATCCCTCTGTCCCTGATGGACTGTTGTGTGGGCCTGTGCATCCCTCTCTGCCTTGAGCCTCTCCATCTGCCTGTCTCGATCTAAAAGCAATGCATCTGATATGGCTAGCCTTGACTCTTCTGTTGTGGCTCTAGCCTCTAAAGCTATAATCTAAGCACGGAGCTGCTCTCTCTCCTACTCACAGCTTGACAAAGGATCTCCATCCTGGCCTGCATCCTGATCCTATGGCCTCTCTGGTGGCCCCTGCTATCGCTGCCTCTATTGGTCCCTAGTCAGAAGTGGATCGTGATCTCTCTATGGGGCCACAAATCTGTACCTCTGCCATCTGCCCTGCCCACTACCGCTGGCACCACCTATATCTATGGCCTCTCCGCCACCACCCCTATCATCTCCATCATGTCCATCATGCGGGGGAGGATGCCTGCCATCCCTACCACCATCTCTGCCACCATCGTGGCCCCCATGTCTCCCTGGAGCCCTGTCTCTCTGCGCACCTCCTCTACCCCTGGCGAGTAGGTCATCAGGATCATAATCAAGTGGCTCCTCTATACGAGGAATGATCTCCTTCAGCACAGTAAATCATAGAAAGGGATATTGGAGCATCTCGATAGCATACCCATCTAAAACTCTTCGTCCTCAACATCTGGATGAAGGTCCTAGTCTACTGCCACCATATCTCAGATCTCTTGGGATGCAGTCTCATAAGTCAACTGTGCACCCCATTGAGGTGCCTCATCTTGAATATGAGCATAAACTGCAACATCCTCTGTATGGCCCTGTCGCTGCCCATACTGCCTCAGAACTCTGGTGATCAGGAAGCAATCTATAATGTATCTCGTTCAGCCAATCAGATATCTACGCTGGCACAAAAATGGTACCTACCAGGCATCAGATGTCCACACCTCATAGTCTAAATAAGGTCACCAGATGACCTCTGTCATGTCATCAAATAGGCAGCGCCAGTACTCGACCTTGCCCAGGTGGGGCTGCTATAAGAGGCCTGCATACATATATACGTAGGGCTGCTCAGGTGCCCTCTGCCTATCTACTATTGGTCGTGTGACAGGGATGTGCTCCTAGGCCCAAATCTGAATAATGAGTATACGAACAGTCATGCTGTGGGTATGGTGATATACGATCTCATGGAGCTCTTTGTACATGTGTGCTAATATGCAGCTCCCCCAAGAAAAATGTCAGCGATGGGCGATCATCTTCTCAACCATGCTCACCCAGCCAACCAAGAATCCATGCTGACCTCTATCTGGCATAAGGATGCCGCCTACCAATCTGGCTAAGTACATAGCTAATCAATCATATTGATCGACCATATAATCCCATGACAAGTATCTCCTATCTATGGTATCATCGTGAAAGAATCATCGTGTAGTCCCAATCGCTACAATAGCTCTGGACTAAAAAAAGACCTCATGACCAACCATCGGAACATGGAGTATCCTCCAGACATCCTCTGGCATCACAGTAATCTCTCTAGTAGGAAGGTGGAAGGTGTTGTGCTCAGAATGCCACCTTTCAGCCAGAGCAGTCAACAACCCATGGTTTACTCCGATCTCAGGTAAACCCATCAAAGAACGCAATCCACATCGGATCACGGTGGTCTGCTCATCATTTGACAATCAGCTAGACAATGCAAGAACCCGTGCAAGATAAGTGCCGCAAAATGCAACTACCTCAAATTGGGCCTGATTTTGGACACAACAATGAAACATCAGCATTCTATCTACAACAAGGGGCAGACTCCTACTCTGCTAAAGTTATTCAAAGTTTGCAGGATGCAAAATGATCAAAACTTTAAAAAATCTAAGTCTTCTACCATATGCGATGGCGTATACGGGATGCGATCCCTGAAAAATGGGATGTGATCCTAAACATGGGCTGTGATCCTAAGCAAACAAGATGCGATCCCCTAATGACTTTCCTCATAAAACAAGGCTAAAACTAAGGTATTGGATGTGATCCGAGAAAACCCAGATGTGATGCAGAATCTAGGAAAAACCAGATACAATCTGGGAAAAACTGAATACGATCTGGGAAAAACTAGATGCGAGTCAGGATTGACAGGATGTGATCTGGAATCCCGGATGTGACCCTAACTTCAAATGGCTCTAAAACACACAAAAATGTATGAAATTCAAAATTGCAAAATTCACAGGGTAGTTTATCGAGCACTTACCAACGGTGGGTAGTCGGCTGGTCGCTGGTGTCGGTGGCTCATCTCGAATCGGTGCTTCCTCATGGGGACTACCATCTTCGCTACAAAGCTCTCTAAATCTCTATGGAGGAAAGTGAAAATGAATAGTGAAATGGTAATTTTGGAGGCTTATATGGGTCTTTTGAGACATTTAGGGTTTCCAAAACTCCTCCTGAACAACTCCAAATTCATTTGTGTTCTCTTTTGACTCATTCGGGAACCAAATCAAAGGTATCTATGATGTTTTCAACAGAACAACTTCATTTTTGTGACAGTTTCAAAAATTGTGACTTTGCTTCATTTATTCCCTACATTGGTGAATATTGCACATTTCATCATACATCTTTGTCTAAACATCATTTTATCAGCCTTATCACTCATATTTTCACGTAATTAACTTGATAATCGTGTGTTTATTTTTAAACACACCTTCTTCTACTCCCCTCTTTCTTGCCCTACCGCTTCCTGCAAGTGTTCCGTTCGTTCAACTAAGGGATTTTATTCTTTTCCTTCGATTTCATTCCTGAGGGGGCATGATCACACTATCATCAATTATATTTTTGCTCAAAACAACATCAAAATGACTTTGTTATCAAACAAACTAGGGGCATATAAGTTTCCTTGACTAAAGTCAGAACTGTTGGATAGAAATCTTTGGTT
Source organism: Thuja plicata (assembly GCA_018584345.1). Taxonomy (NCBI): domain Eukaryota; kingdom Viridiplantae; phylum Streptophyta; class Pinopsida; order Cupressales; family Cupressaceae; genus Thuja; species Thuja plicata. The sequence goes on from MU224177.1 coordinate 2,197,405, forward strand.
CTCATAAGCTGGATATCTTATGTTTCCTCATTTTAAAAAGATTTTTATTAAGCTCCTGGCAGCTTCATACTGGATTTTTGAATGACAACCAAGTTCAGAATCAATATTATCATTTTTTGACAACAACCAAGTTCAAAAATGGTATTTGTAAAATCTTTTATTGATCTTTGGACGACAACCAAGTTCAAAATCAACTCTATCAGTTTGGTTCGATCAAGTGCGAGACTGATCTCATCAACATTTCATTCAACAACCAAGAACGGGATTCTCAATCTTTCTGAAGTCAAAATAAAAAATTTTCGTTGAATCAATGCGCTACTCGCACATCAATTCAAAGAGGGGCAAATGTAACCACCTAAATTTGGTCTGTTCCAACTATGGACCCTATTTGCCCTAAGTGTGATCATACCCTTGATTATGTCCAAATGACCCTGTTACTACTTGGCATAATTCTTTAATTCAATTTAATGTACTAGGTGATTTTTATCACTAATTTATATTAACTATTATAGTCATATAATTCAAATCAATTTTGACCAATCAAATCAAATCAAAATCAAACATGGCTATAGTATTTAATTATAAAGGAATTAAATAAATTCCTAAATCAATTACCCACTTGCAATTAACCCATTCCCCTAGCCTATTTAATTTAATTAAAATGGCTATAGTCC
>MU224177.1:2201295-2229654 GCA_018584345.1 Thuja plicata
TGCTTGGTGTAGACAGTGGAGATGAATCTAAGTCAATGGTGGTAGAGGGCGCAGAGGTGCTCTCTACTTTCTTCTTCTTCTGGATCTATTCAGCTTTCTCAAGTTCTTTTGCTATCTTGGCATCTCTTTCTTTGTCAAGATCTTCTTGAGTGACTCCATGAAATTTCAGTATGTTAGATGTAATTCTGGATGCTTTCCTTTTATTATCAGCATTGTGTAAGATAGTATCCACTTCATTGGTCTTCTCTCTATAAGTGCCCCATCTAGGTTCATTAGGATCTTTGGGCGCTGACAATAGAACTTGCGCATATCCTTCTAGCACATGTTCTTCCACTTCATAACCAAGATGATGAATCCATTTTGTTCTAGGTTCAACTTCCTCCATGCAAATGCAATCTGTTTCTACCATGAAACATATGGTATCCTTATATTTTTCAACTATCTTCTCAGATAATCTAAACCTATTCTGCATTTTGATCCTGAATGTCTTTATATCCATATCCATGGCATCCCTTGCACTGATCTCTAAAGTGACCTTAAGAGAAATCTGAGACATTGTGGGTTTGCTCCTATCTAGATAAAGGTTCACAACCTTTCCAACTATATGGAAATACATGTAGATGATCAGAGATCCAAACCTGAATGTCTTGGTCCTGTCATGCTTGATAATTCGAATGTTGTCAATCAATTGACCGCGCAAGATCTCACATAGGTTGTATTGAGTGTTATCCTTCACCATTCTGATAGCTGCTAGGACTGTTGCTACAGAGACACTGTTCAACTTGCTTGCTTGCTAAAACTTATACCCAAGTATCATTGTTAAGAGTTTTATGTCATCTTCTTTGATAGGGTCAACTGTCATTCCACGCTTGTCACTTCTAGATTGGCAAACTTGCTCAATTTTTTTCTTGACATCCTTACCAGTAGGAAAAACTAGTCTAGTCTTTGGGAAGTCTGGTTAATTCATAGATTAGGTCTATAGTGATACGCACAGGGACCTCACCAATCTAATAAAGATCATCATGTATTCTGCTTAACAAAATCTTCACCCATTCTGGCTCATCAAACTCATGTGCATTCGAATATTCAAAAATAGGGTTATCAATCAAGTGCATGAACTCATCCTTGAATGTGTAATTAGGTTTCATCATAGATCCCATATGAGTGGCTATGCTGATATCTCCTACTGTTTCATTTTTACAGTAAATGTATGCGCGGATATCTTCCACGTGAACAACACCTAGCGAGGTTTTGGAGAAAGCCCCTTCCACATCATCCAGAATGGATTTGAATGGATGCCTCTTGAATACAAATCTCTTCCTCTCTGCTATATCAAACACAACTGGGGTTGCCATACTTACTTGGAACTTGCTTAAGTAGGGTTTCACGAAATTATGAAATGGTGCGACTGCTAGGGTTCCTTTCCAAACTTCTTATCCATTCGCTTAACTGCCAAATCTATTATGCTTCCATGCCTTGATGTCTAGTGCTCCAATGCTCTCCAAATTCTATGCTCTCGAATGCAAGTGTGAAGAAGATTGAACACTTACTTTCTTTTATACAATCTACCACATTTAATGTTTGCAACTGTACGCAAATTACTCAGAGATTTTGAAACTTAGATCCCGATGCATTTTAGACAGTGCATGAATGCATATAGCAATATTATGTGCCTGTAACCATGAATTCATAGGCACATACTTAGAGGTGAGTATACCAATTGCGTAGGGGTCCTGAGCTAGAATAGCTCCCCCTAAGACCAAGAAGGTCTATTCAAGCAGAAGTAAAGGGTGCGTCCACTATGGATGCATCAACTACTTTGTCAACATCATTGTCCTTCTTTACTTCAACCCAAATTTTTCTTGAATCTTCATTTGCTTGAACAAACTTAACTTCTCCTTTCTCTTCAAATAGTGACTTCTTAGGATCCTCTTGCTTTTGAGTTTTGGATCTACAAAACTTTGAGATGTGTCCAGCCTTTCCACAAGTGTGACAAATGATAGGAGGTCTGATGCTCTTGTTCATCATGCTACATTGCTTTGATGTGTGTCCATTGTAGTTGCATATCTGACATGTAGTGTTCTACAGATTCCTTTGAGGTTGATTTCTCTGAATGTTTTGATTCATTCTTATTTGATTCTGCTGTGACTGATTTCTTTGATTTGTTTTGCAATGTATAGCCCTGTCACCAAATTTTTTATAGGAGAAACAATATCCATTAAAAGGTCTTACCTCTTTGCAATCTCTTTCCAAATGACCATGTTTGTTACATGCATAACAAGTTCTATTAACTTGCTTGATTTCCCCTTTAGGTGGATCTATTTTAATCTCTTCAATATTTGCTTTTGAAGATGCTTCATGAGGTTTCTTTCTTTCTTGCAATGAATTGACTTCAATTTGTGCTATACTGAATCCAAGACCAATAGTGTCACCTTTTTTCTTTTGTGCATTGAGCTGAGATTGAAGTGAATTAGAACTTGTGTGAAGTTTATCAATCTTATCCTTTTCTTCTGTTAATTCAGATTCCAATTTCTTTTTTATGTTTTCCAATTCCAGGACTTTCATGTTTTCTTTCAAGAGTTCATCATCTAGTTGTTTGCTTTCTTTGATCTTTTCTTCAATAGAAATTTGGTTGTCTATGAGCTGTTCATCCATATTTTCAATTTTATTTTTCAGAGACATATTCTCTTCATTGATCTTTTTGATCATTTTCCTTAAATCACTTGTAGAACAATCTTTCAAATCTTTTCTTAATTTCTTGATAAGCATTTGTGAGCCATCAACTTTCAGTCTAAGTTCTTCATTTTATTTTTCAGATATATCAAGATCTTCAAGAGCTGCTTCAAGATTATTTTTCAAATGTTTTTCTTCTACTGAGTCCATGATCTCCTCAAGTGGTTAAAATTATTTGCTGAGGACTAGAGCTCTGATACCAATTGTTGGAAGTACTGAGAGGGGGGGAGGGGGTGAATCAGTGTTTGTCTATTAATTACTTTTCAGCAACTTAAACATAAATCAAACATACATAGAATGAAGCTTAACATAAGAACTCATAAAACATGATATGATTACGGGGAAACCTTGATCAGAGGAAAACCCCAGTGGGAATTAGTACCCCAAAATATTGTACTAGGTATAATGAACCTATTAGAGTTCCTTTGCCCTGTTAGAAGCAGTCTTTACAATATGAGTACAATGACCTGGTTAAAGGTCTGACCCTGTTAGGATTCTTTTACAAAACCCTGTTAAAGGTATATGACTCATTGCCTAGGCTCACTACCCAATAGGATGAAGGCTACAACCTTTTGAAAGATGATATACACTATATCAAAATGAACTGCTGTGATGACACTGCTATTTGATCAGTTCCGTGTATGCGCAAATGCTTTTACTCTCTTAAAGAGATATATCATATACTAACTTCATTGTACTTCACTTTTGTATCTTCCTCTTACATAATAATCGACGCTTATAACATAACTTTACATTACATACTTATATGTTTATATCCGAATAGGCGCGACCCAAAACAAAACACTAATCAGCCCTAAAACAAAATATACAACGCTTCCGAACAAGTTGGCTCAAGCGTGTTTACTACAATGTTAATTACATCATTAAAAACATAGAACCTAAGGTGCTTAGCCATTACATTACAAAATAATTCACGCTGATCATAACAGTAGTCGGCTTCCATGCTCTGTCTTCTGGACTGCTGGTCTACTGATTTGCCTGTAACTTTGTTGTACTGTTGTTCCATACTATGCGTGTCTAGATGTAGCATGTACACGTGTCATACAACATATATCTGAACACGCATATGCTGACTCAATCTCTCGCACGTGCGCTGATGTGCTGATCACTTAGTATCTCTGTCTGCCCTGTTTTCCATACTTAGTCATTTTGTCTTTCATGATAGAAACTAAACATGACTTTGTTGCCATGATGACAACACAAAATGAGTCATGCATCCTCAGGAAGTCAACTTGCCAATAGTAACTTATGAGATGCCCACCATGAAGTACCATGAGGAAAGGGCTCCCTTTTCATTTTTCCACTCATGCACCATGTGCATGTAAGTTTAGATGGAACAATATGGGGCAATCCTTCAACCATGTTAGATTTTTTCATCAAAGTAATATAATCATAATTTAAATGGCCAAGCCTTTCATGCCATACATTGAAATCAGTATTAACTTTCAAAGAGTACTTTGAAAAGGAAAACTCATAAAATTTAAAGAAGTTATCATGATCCATCTTAGCATTAGCAACAACATGATCAGTGTTAGGATCAATAATATAGCACACATCCTTATGAAATTCAACTTTGTAATCTTGACATAATTGAGAAACTGAAAGAAGATTAGACTTCAATTGAGGAACATAAAGAACATTGTGTAATTTTCCATTTGGAACATTAACATCACCAAAACCATCAACTTTGCAACTATGATCATTAGCTAATTGAATAGGAACATTAGTAGTATCATGTTGCAAAGAATCAAATACTTCTCTATGAGATGTAATGTGATGAGAAGCGCCACTATCAATAATCTATTCTAATGCATGAGAAGCTTTATAACAAACATTAAAAGCACGACGATATTGATTATCTTGAGATTTGAAGTTATTTTGATTATTGTTATTGATGGGCCTCTTATCATTTTTCTTTTTAAAACAAACATTAGTTAGGTGACCATTTTTACCACAATAAGTACAGTGTGGTTTTTTATTATGTTGATTATTGTAATTATTGTTATTATTATTGTATGATGGCCTAGAATTAGACCTGTTGTTTGAATAATTATTATTATGATTATTGTTATTTGAATAACCATTATTATGATTATTATTGTTATGATAGTTATTGTTATTGGAATAATTATTATTATGATGATTACTATTAGAAGTATGAGATTTATTACTTTGATTGTGAGATTTAGAAACAAAAGCATGTTCAAAAGACTTAATGGTACCAAATTGCAATAAGTTAGCCTCCTCTTGACGTAACAAATTTTGAAAGATAACATAAGTTAAATGAGGAGCTAAAGTAGGAATTGCAAGCTGAAAATGAATATTAGTGATAAATTGCTGAAACTCTTTAGGAAGACATTTCTTAAGAATAATAGTAATTAATCTAATATCACTTAAACTAACATTAACACCACTTAGTTGAGTTTTAATTGCATCAAACTTAAGTAAAAGTTCATCCATATTTTTAAAATCATTATATGTTAAGTCCTGCAAGTTGTCTTGGAGTTGAATCTTACGGGATTCAGACGAGCTGTCATACGTCTGTTGCAAAATGGCCCATGCTTCATAAGCTTTGGTGCAATGTCCAATTAGGACATAAAGATCAGGAACGATGGAGAGACCAATCAAACCAAGAGCTTCTTCATTTTTTTTTCCATGCATCTTTTTCTACTTGTGAAGCAAAGGCAGCTGGTTCAATAGATGCAACTTCAAGCAAGTGTTTAAATCAGAATAGAAATGAAACATGAGTTTTCCATTAGTGATAATTAGAACTATTTAGTTTAATTTTTAGAATTAGAGTAGACATGATTAATGATCAAATTAACTTTTAAAAAAAATATATAATGATCAAGATAAAGAAAAATAAATTTAACAATGATATATAATGATCAAGATAAAGAAAAATAAATTTAACTTAATGTTAAGTTACAATTGAATGGATAAATAGATATATGAAAAAAAAATTAAATTTAAATTTAATTGGTGAAACAAATTTTAGTTGCAATGAAATAATGAGCCAACAATAGAATATGGTCAGAAATGATATAAATAACTCAGGAATGAAACAATTTTAAGTAGGAAGCAAGAAAAATGTTTGAACGATTAAACTTTTTGATTAAAAAAAATTTAAAAGATTGAAATACAAGTTAGAAGTGATTAATATAAATTTAATAAATGAGAATTAAATTAAATAACGGATATGAAATAGAATGGAGAATTATGAATAAATAAGATAAGCAAATGTAGATTTGTTAGTTATTAACCAATAAGATAAAGAAATTAAAGTTTGAATGAGTCAAAGATGTTTTCAAACTGAAACTAAAATTAGAAAAACCCCAGATTTGCAGGAAGAATGGAATCTCAGAACAAAAATAAATATACTGAAAATAATGATAGCAAATCTGCCAAAAAACTAAATTAGGAAACTAGCTGCAGCCTGCAAAAAAAGTTAGAGACAAAGAATACAGAGGTTTGACTGAATGAAACTAAGAAAAAAGATCTATTGAAATTAATTACCAACTGTGTAATGATAAACAAAGTTAGAATGTTGCTCCTTCTACTCACGCTAGATTAAAAATGTTATAATAACCACAAAGAATGATAAAGTTGCAGTTTGAAGATGAGCTAAAGATGGAAAATTAGCTGCACAAGTTAAGAGAATATTGCTAAGCAAATCAGGGTGCTGACCACAAGCAAGGTAAAATTTCAGTTTGGGCTAGGTTGCGCAAGACACTAGACAATGTCTGCTAGAATTTCTTAGCAGCTAGGCTGCGCAAGACACCAGACAATGTCTGCTAGAATTTCTTAGCAGCTAGGATGCACAAGACAATGCAAAGAGAGAAGACAAAGTTAGTTTGCGCTGAATGAGAGATAGAAGATTAATGCAAAGAGAAAGTTGTGCTTAAAGAAAAAAACAAGTATAATAAAGCTGCAATGAACAAGAAAGATATAGACAACACAATATTTGAATGAATAAAAAATAATAGTCTGCGCAATAGAAATATATAGACAGAATGTATATGAGGAAGAATGGATATATGCTGAAGCTGCGAGAGGAAGCTTTGGGAAGAGAATAATATGTTGCACAAAGTAAATATGCTGCTAGACATAGTTAAACAAAGCTGAGATCTCATAAATTAACAACCCTACGCAATGAGGAAACAATAAATATTTATAAAATAATAAACAAAATATGAACAAAGATTTAAACAGACACAGCTGAGATATATAAAAAAACCAGATATATATAAATATAGAACAATGATCAATATACAAAGATGGATTATCCTACAGATTAAACAGAGATTAAAGACAGAGGCCAGATAAATCTGATATCAAACAAAGATAAATGTAATAAATTAGATGCTGCAAAAGACGTTAGCAGAGATCTAATGCAGAAAATGATGAAGCCTAGGAACAAAATGTTAGAAATACAGATCAAATATATAAATCTAGAGCTTAATGATAGAATGCTGATAAAATGTAAATCCTACAAACATGATTATTAGAAAAAAGAGCAAGAATGAGGAAATATAAATCCCTTGTGGTAGCCCGACAGAGGGTGTGATTAGTGCTAAAAAAACTTGAAAACCCTTGCGGTTGCCTGACCGAGGGTGAGTTAGATCTTTAAAAAACTTGAAAGGAAATGAAAACACTTAGATTTAAAAGAAATGTTAGATAAGAAAGAAACAATGAAGGAGAATCTGCAAACAAGAGTTAGATAGAAAAAAAATTGCTTTCTCCTTCACAACTAAAATATCCTTCAAATTTCCCTACATGCAACACTTAACAAACAAAGATTAAACCTGCTCTGATACCATGTTAGAAATCATAAAAAAGAAGTAGAGAAAATGAAAGAATCCAAGTGTGAGTGCATGAAGAAAATTACCAAGTTCACCAAAAGAGAGAGAGAGAGAGAGAGAGAGAGAGGAATTGCTTCAAAGTATCAACCCAAAATATTACCAAAGTGCTCCAAGAATAACAAGAACTCAAAGATTTTTGAAAGGGGAAAAACAAATAAAAACCCCTTGTGTATTATGAATGAGGCTCAAAGCCTAAAGTGGAAGAGAAAAATGGAGCACAAAGCTCATTACAATATGAAGAACAAGAATGAGAAATGAAGGAGAAATGAGAGAATATAGAATAATAATTGAGCAAGTGTGTGAGAGGCATCTCTTAAGTAGAGATGAGTGGAGGAGTTTGCATGTAACCCCCTTATCCTATTAATTCCACATTCATATTGTGTGTGTGACAAATGTGAGATTCCTCTTAAGGAGGAATATCTAATTTCTTTATTAAAGGAATTACAAAAATGTGACATGTCCTCCTACTTGGACTAGAGGACAAATACAAATAAGGATACCTTGGTTTTTCCTTTAATTACTTATTTTCAACCAAGGAAATATTAAATTCTAACATAAGTCAACTCAACAATGCAACACAAGAAGTTGTCAATCTAAGGACAAAAAATGAAAGACTGAAGAGTGATCTCAATATTGAAAAGAAAACAAATGAAAGTATGATGAATTCACAAACTGGCACAGATCATGCAACATAATTCAGACATCATGGAACGACTGGATTAGGTTATACTGAACAAGGTGAATCCTCACAACAAGGAGCTCAAAAGAACAAAGCTACATGCAATCATTGTGGTAAGTTAGGGCATACATCAAATAAATATTGGAGCAATGGAAAGTCAAAATTTAATGGTAAATGCTACAGTTGCAAAAAACATGGACATAGAGCAAGTGAATGCAAAGAGAAACCTAAGTTTGAAGGGAAATGCTACAAATGCAACAAACAAGGTCATAAATCTTTCGAGTGCAGAACTAAGAAATGGAATCCTGCTGAACAATTATCCAAGGCAATCTTTGGTTGGGATTACAACACTTGGTACAGATGTTGTCACTATGGTCAATATGGACACATTGGTGCAAATTGTATGAAGACTCACTTCAGTAAAAGAGATCCTACTAAGAGATATTATGTGTGCAAGCAACTCGGTCATCTAAGAAAGAACTATATGAACAGAGAAAAAGTTGATACTAGTTTTGAGAATGGAAAAGCCAAAGTCTCTGAAATAAGAACTCAGATGAGAAGGCAATGGGTAAGGAAATCCTCAGACAATTCAGATCAAAGCAATGAAGGATCTAATGATATCCTAAACACTGAGATGGGTGGATCTATCATTACAGAATAGGAAAGTAAGGAGATGACTGGAACTATGCAATACAAGCCATCATACATCAGTTCCAGATAAGCAATACAATCCATATCCACATATTGATGCACGAGGAAATATTATAGTTCAACCTGAGTTAGAATGTTAGTTACACCCAAGTTACTCTAGCTCACTCAAGTTGAGTCGGGCAGTATTGATAATTGGAAAGTTAGTTTCACCCGAGATTCCAAGTGAATCTTGGAGAAACACCTGAGTCACGCCAGCTACTATGTATGGAGCATTTAATGAAATACTCTAATGGTTGAAAATATCATATAAATGAAGGATTGTAAAGAGTATTTCTTACAAAGCTTTCAGTTTACAAGTCAATTCAGAGCCCTTAGCAATTCAATACGAATTCGTGATTGAAAGCGAATTTTTATCATTTTGTCTGAGCAATATGGCATCCACTTCTAGCAGCAAGGTCAAGAAAGGTTCTGAGATGCTAGTAAGGAATGCAATTTGTGATCCTCCAGTGTTCAAGCTTCACCCGATAGTTGTAGAGGAGATATACCCATGAGAGCTCATTCCCTAATTCCTCCAAGAGTGTTACTGGTTAATGACATTCGTAGCTTCTATCACTACAACATATAGGAGCTTGAAACCAATGAGATGAATCAAGCATATGATAAATTATGTACCAACAGGAGTCTAAAGCCCGAGCATAAGAACCTCAAAACCAAGGGTTTGACACACATCATGCACATGCTAAGGGAATTTCAGACAAAATGGATGAGATATGTTCTTATTCATGTCCATGGCATGCAACTATGGCTGGATCATCCTGTGAAGATCACTAAGAAGATAATTCACCGTGTCACCGGGTTCCCTATGCTAGATAAGACAAAAGCTACCAAAACCCTAACCAGGGACGAACTAGCTGAGTTAACTCTTTCTGAGTGGGATGACAGAGGCATGAGACTTAACAAAGTAACTGATATGGAGATGAAATCTGGCATTCATGTCATAGCCCATAAGATATACAACTCGAGTAGACCCAACAATGTTGCATGCAAAGCTGTTGACCTAGCTTACAAAGTAGTAAAGAAGAATCTGGTATTTGACCTAGCAGAATTGCAACTCACTCAGTTGAGAAAGAATATGGAAAGAATCCGAGTATCCAAAATCAATTCATGTAATTTTGGTTCTCTTCTAATCTGCATACTCTTTTATGTTGAGAAGTTATTTACCTCCAAAGGAACAGTAGCATGGAAGAAGGATAGACCAATTATCCATCAAATTAATGAATTCATAGCTAAGTTAGGAGATAACTTTGATAACATTATGGATGGATAATTTGAAAGTTTCAAATAGAAGATACAGAGTAGATATAGAATTCCCAAACAACTAGTTGAGAAGTACAAAGATGAAATCTATTTTCTAGTTGCTTGTGATAAGGTTTATATACAAGCAGTAAAGCCTAGGGTTGCATGGGTAAAACCCCTACCGTATGAAGTTAACAATGATGAGACAAAAGATATCATAGAGGCTCTTGTGAATGAACATGTCAATCCAAAGGCACCTTACTTTGGAACATATGAGGAAACAAAGAGAAGGATATCTTTGGAGATTGAGATTCCTAAGATATTGAAAAGAGGATGGAAGAGACTTGATACATTCAAGAAGTATGGAAAGACCTCCGACTCTTCTACCATCTCTGAGAGTAAAGAGGAGACAATTAAAATAGAGGATATAGTTAAGACAGAAGAAGTTGAATCTCAAAAGGAAGAAATTGATATTAATCCTCCAGAGAAGAAGAGGAAGACAACACCTAAACAAAAAAAGGTAGAAGGCACTACTCCTATTGTCACCTTGAGAAGATCAAGGAGAAAACTTATACTAAGTGATGATGAGGATGATGATAAAGAAGATAATACTATGGTCTTCACTAAATCAACACCCACACTTGATCAGAAGATTAAAGACCTTAAATAAGGAAGAGCCATAGGTTCTTTGAAGTCACTTAAGTATGCTTCTAGGTCAGAATAACAAAAGAAGAAGATTGAGCAAGCAATGATGGAGAAGATGGAAAAGTGGAAATATGACCCTTTCGAGTTGAAGAGTTATATGAATGAAGACCTATTTAAGGCAATATCTATTCCCTAGAAGAATGCAATACAAATTGAAAAAGATATAAGGGAACAAACATTGAAGCAGGTCATGCCTGCAATGAAAGGAAAAGAAGTAAAAGAGGCCTTGAGAAAATATGAGAATAATCTCACCCCCAGATTTAGAGCGTTCCAAATATTGAACAAAAACATAGAAGATGTAGCTCAGCGTGCCACATTAGTGTGGAAATCAATATTTGAGATAACAGAAGGCAATGAGAAGGAAGAAGTATAGAGTACAGACCCTCCAACATAGGAAAATGATGATACACTACTCGAGGTATAGATTATTGAAGAGTCCAACACAAAGCAGATTGTAGTTGAGGTAATGGCATCATTACCCCAATCTCCTATACAAAATATAGTACCTCTGAGCAAAGACAAGGTTGCAGAATCCACATCTGAATAGACAAAGACTGAGCAATAGGCTCCTCTTACTACTAAGACATGCACACCTGAGTTGCAGAAAGACAAGGTAGATATTTCTACTGCTAATATTGATTCATCAGTAAATATTGATCCAAAAATTGGTACTGTAAAGGTCAATGACGTAATTGGATTGAATACTGAAGCAAAGGATGAGGTAGGTAAAGGTAAGGAAATTGTTCCTTCCCCAAGTCCTAAGACAAAGGCAGTAATTACTGATGAGATAGATCTAGATAAATAAATTGTGATTCCTAATTGGGATCTATCTAGCCCATCTGTAGAGAAAATGGATATTCTGGGAGAACTGTGGAAGAAAAGAGCTACACAACAAAAGCTCTAAAAGGAAAGACAAAGGAATAAAGTACTTGAAGATGCATTGTAGATTGAATTCAATGAGAGTGACTCAGTAATGGAACAACTTGTTGACATTGTCCACAAGCTCAAAACATAAATGAATGGTCAGGAGAAGTTACTTGATAAGGCAGAGAAGAAATTTGAGAACAAGGTTCTAGAGAACATTGCAAAGAAGATTGCAATTGACCAGGTGTAGGTTACAAAGATCATCAGCACTCTAGAAACCACTGTGAAAAATGTGGTAGCACTATTTGTAAAGTTGAGTGACTCCTCTAACTTTACTATGGAAATCAAGAACAAGTTAGTAAAGATTGATACAGACATGAAGGAAAGTGCAAAGCAGTTAGGACTTGACCTGAGCACCAGTTCTTCTCACTTCATGAAAATCAAGTATCTTACTGATCTACAGGCTGAATTTTTGAGAGAAGAAGCAAGGACCAAAGAATCTCTTACAACAATCCAGAGCCAACTTCTACCACACATCGATGGAATGCAAAAATGCATAACACATGCTAAGACACTCATTCATGACAACAAATTCTCAGTTGCCGAGCTAATGATAGAGTTGTCTGCAGAGCTACAAGTTGAATTGCACATCATGAAGGTGCTACAGGAAAATTGTGACAACACTCTGTCTCAAATTTTGAAGGTACATAGTGATTTCCTATCCTACTTCGGGATAACATTGTAAATATCACTTTTTGGCATTCCTGTAAAAAACAAGGGGGAAATATCATTATATTGTAATAAAGAGAGCATATGAAATTTGTTTTTGAAAAATACAAAAGTAGTGTCAAAACCCGAGAAAATAGAAAGGGAGAGTTTTGACATATCAGATACAAAATTCAATGATAAGTGTTTTTGTCACTAATGCCAAAGGGGGAGATTATAGACCTTATGGAAAGACATATTGTCAATTAGTGTCAAAACACTTAGTCATTCAGTATTGCTTGAGTATTTAGTGTTGCCCAAGTATACAGTGTCGCCCGAGTGTTCAGCATCGTTCGAGTGTTCAACATCACCCGAGTGTTCAGCTTCACCCGAGTGACAGTTTATCACCCGAGTAGTCTTTTGGACTTGAGTGACAGTTTGAAGCCGACTTTGCATATATTGTTAAATATAATTTTGTTTATTGCAAGCCGACTTAAAGAGTTATTTGTTGGATAAAGATATATATAAGATAGCTTGTTTTATCCAAGATAATAATGAGTATGATTATGTGAAGAGTATATGAGTAAGAAAAGAATAATTATGAATGTATGCATAAGGCATGCGAATGACAGTTTGATTTAAGTGCAAAAGTATTTAGGACAACAGAGTCTCATCTATCACATTCAGGTGATCAGTTATATTCAAAAGGATCTTATTTAGCAATCACAGTTGCACAGAGCAGATCATCAACTGGTTCATTCTCACACGTGGATTAGAAAAATCCTTTAACAAGGTGGACCAAACAGTCCTTTCTTTAAATCTCTTAACAAAGTTGCATTACTTATTGTATTGTACAAAATCCTTTAACAAGGTGGACCTAACAGTCCTTTCTATGCTCCTAACAGGGTAGACCATTAGAAGTGGTCATTGTAAGCTCTAACAGGCTAAATTTATACTTTAATACTAAATCTTGTGGGTATCATCCCCACTCAGTTTTACTTTCTTTTCAAAGGTTTATGTGTAACCAAATATTGTGTTATGTGTTCTGTATGATTCTTTACTTTCAAGTTATATGCATGCAAATAAATATGTTAATCTAATTGTGGATTAAAAGGATTAAGTTTTATTGGTTCCTGATTCACCCCCCCCTCATTATTGGGCACATCATATAATTCCAACAATTTTCATCAACCTCTTATGTGTTTGGAGAGGTAGACTCAAAGTTCCTCTAATGGTTGTTTAATTATCTTCACATTGTTGATAATATTTTGATTGTTATCTCAATAATTTGGTGTTTGTGAGCTATGAAATGTTAAAGATAAGAAGTGAAGTATTTAATTGTATTTGTGAATTTAATAGTTTGGGTGATCATGTGATGTTTTTTATATCGATTTGTTTGAGTTTATTGTATTGGGTTGTGAAAAGAGAGAGGTTGTCTCATCTCTCCCTATTTTGAATCTCAAATAAGATTCGTATATTTTGAACCCATTTTTTATATATAAATTTACATTGTAATGATTTGAATAAAAGAAAAATTGTGTAATGGTTTTTTTTTTGGTGTTAGAATGCACCTAGGTTCATCAAAAGTCCTCCTAGGTTGGGGGTAGGTTGTGACAAACCCTACAATTGCAAGGTGAGAAAAAGAGGAGTCTGGGGGTGGGGGTTTCTATAGGAAAATAGGCGTGGGGGGTATTATGTGGGTATTGGAGGGGGGTGACAAAAAGGAGTCTGGAGTAATATTTTTTGAAAATAGAGATATTCTTTAGTATGCCACGAATGCACGTGCTATGATTCAGGTTCACTAAGTGAATCCCACGTGGTAAAATAATGGAAACCTTTTTCTTTTCTTTTATAGATAAGGCATTGAAATTAAGGACTCTTTAGTATTCTATTTTACGCTATTCAATTTGAAGATGAGAAATATATATGACATAAAACCATAAGATAATTAAAATACACAATTTACTTTTCCTTTTACCTTCTTCTCTCACAGAATGAGTTGAAGTAAAGACACCCTTCTCTACTTGATTTTCTCTTTTAGATCAGTTTTGTTCATGTTGGTGTTGGTGGTTCAAAGTGATTGCTTGATTTCTCTATAGATAAGTCATTCCTAATACTCAAGAATCATATAAGTGGTCAATGAACATGAGCCGATTACAAAATTTATATCCTCTACAGTTTAACTTCTAGAAAACCTAGGGGATGTCCCTTTATCAATATCAATGATTTTTTCCATTAACATACTAGGATATTACAATAACAAAAATGTTCTCACAATTTTTTTTACCAAGAAGAAAGAAATATATTCAAAATTGGCTAAGTTCATGGAGATTTATTCATTGTTGTCTATGAGAACATATATATAAATAAACATATGACTTCTAAAAACATTGAAATGATTTATCTTTTAGGTTCTTGCTCTTGGATGTTGGACATTAAATTCAATATCAATGTCTATTCAAGGTATAGATTCAAATATTGTCACGCAAATGCCTCTTTCTAACATTTGAACATCAATTTAGTGGATAAATTGTATTAGTTCCTCACACTAATACATCCAAGAAAAGGAATCCTTCACAATTTGTGAAGGACTACTCCACCCAACACACATGCATCGAACAATAATAGAGGTTGACCAAACAAATGCAAAAAAGAAAACACCCAATATTAGTTTTTTGGAAATGCATTACAATATTCACAAATTACATGCTACAATGACAAGGGATTTTCTTATTACAAAGAAATCTAAGAAAATTTGCAAGTGATGCAACAATTTGCACTACTAAATTGTCCTTTGTAATCCTCGTTCACCTTATTTATCTTGGAAAGTATAACTGCCCTAGAATTCTCTCAAAAGTGTAACTCCCTCTTTTGGGTGCCAGAAGTCCAACCCTCCATTTTTTCATTCAAAAATATATTTTATTGAAAATAAAAAATTTGAAATTTGGTATGATAACTTATGGAAGCTAAAAATTTTGACCCAACCATTGGATCTTCAATCATTATATATTGTTAGAAAGGCCATGAAGAGAACTTTAATTTTCCCACCTTCCAAACTTGTAAAATGTTGGAATGTGTTGTTGTCATTGATGTCAACATACCTTGGCTTATTGGATGAGCTAATGTTTTGTTCTTTGATGATATAGAATTGGCATAGTTTGAATGTTGTGCTATAATGATCTATCTTTGATCGTATTTTTTTTGGTCCCATTCTGATGCAGGAGCATCCTAGGATCCTTGGCAATCCTGTATCAAACAAAATATGTTTGCTTTTGTTCTTTAGCTTGTTTGGAGGCTGCTCGATAAAGTACTCTGTTACCCTATTTCTCAGGTATGTTTGTTCCGAGTTGTTTCCTATTGCTCAGGTATGCTTGTTTCGAGTTGGTTTTCTGTTGCTTAGGTATGCTTGGCCCGAGTCATTTTCTTATTTCTCGGTGATCTGTGTTCCTGAGTTGTTGTTGTTGCTCAGTTCACTTCTTTCGAGTTGTTTATCCTGATCTGGCTGACTTCTGCATTTAATTTCCGTGGTGTAATTTATGTGGGGTATCTCATTGGGGGTTGTGTGGACCTAAATCTGAGTTGGGGGGTTTCTCCAATGTTTTTTATTGTAGGTTGACCTGTTGGTTGCCTTTTGTATTAGATCTAATAACATGGATCGAGAGTTGTATGTCTTAAAGAAGATATGTAGTTGATTTTGAGTAGTATCTTTGTATTTGGCTGCAATCGGGAAGGCCTTACAACCTGACATGTTGGATGTAATGGATTATCTATGATAATAGAGAGTGAAATTTTGATTATATTTCTGTGTATTTGGTGGTTTCCACTATTATGGTTATTAGCTAGAAGTTTGGACAATCCTTTGTTGGATCCTCCATCATTGACTGCATCAAGTGGTATCAGAGCAGAGTTTCAATCACTGGAGAAGGAGTTAGATTTCAAATTGCTAGACATTTGTGGAGTGAAGATGCCTCCAAAGAAAAATTGTGAGATCATAGAGGAAGAACCTAAGGAGGAATTCAATCTTGAATATTTTTGAGCTTTGCAGAAGCAAGTACAAGATCCGCGAGAGGAGTTACAAAGAAAGAATGTGTCTAGAGAAAACCAAAATAATGGTGAAGAGTATGATGAAGAAGATCATTTTGAAGAAGTTGAAGAAGATGTAATAGATCCAGAGGAGGCTAGATTTATGAGATCCATGTCTAAAATTGGGAAAAGACCTAAGGTTGAAGTTTCTACATTTGCTGGAAGCCTTAGGCCAGAAGAGTTGATCGATTGGATTAATGAAATGGATGAATACTTTGAGTATGAAGAAGTGGAAGATCTTGATAGAGTTTGGTTTGCAAGAAAAAAGCAAAAAGGTGATGCAAACATATGGTTGAGAGAATTTCAATTGGAAAGAAGTTAGAGATGTAAAGAAAAGATCATCAGATGGAACCGAATGGTTGAAAAGTTGAAAAAGTAATTCATTCCAGTGGATTATAAATTGGAGATGTTAAAGAAGATGCAAGGTTTGAGGCAGGAAAACAAGTCGGTGCAAGAGTACACCGAGGAGTTTTATCAGATCCTAATTAGGACTTAACATTCAGAAGATGACAAGGAGAAAGTTGCTAGATATATCTATGACTTGAGACCTGGTATTTAGGAAGAGTTACTTACTGTTCAGATGAAAACCATAGGAGATGCTTATCAGATGGCATTGAAGATTGAGGAGAAGCTGAACAAGAAGTTTGAGAGAAGACAAAATAATAGAAATTGAGGTGGTAAGACTAATGACACAACTGCTGAGAGTAAGATGGTGGATAATCCTAAGTAGACCGAGGTAGAATCTAGCAATAGTCAAACCACTAATGATTACAATCGTGGGTATGGAAGAAGAGGAAGAAGTGATTTTTGTGGTACTTGTTTTTAGTGTGGTGAGAAGGGACATAGGGCCTAGTCATGTGCTCAAAATATGTTCACCCTGATGACCGAGGAAAGCTCAGTGAATGATGCAGAAGAAGGTGAAGTTATGATCACTAGAAGGCTGGCTGCATGTATTAATGAACTGATATAGAGAAGAAATTTGTTTAGAACCTGATGTAAGTGCAAGGATAAGGTATGTAATGTCATAATTGATGGTGTTAGTTATGATAACTTTGTTTCAAAAGAGATGGTTAGTAAGTTAAATTTGGGAAGAAGAAAATATCCTAATCCTCATCATATTAGTTTGATACAAGATGTGTCTAAGGTTAGGGTTCAGGAGAAATGCCTTGCTAATTTTAAGATTGGATCTTATTATGATGAGATATTAGGTGATGTGTTGCCTATGGATGCTTGTCACCTATTGCTCGGTAGACCTTGGAAATATGAAAAACATGTTATGTTTGATGGTCATGCAAATACCTATGTGGTGAGGTAGGATGGATCCAAGCATAAATTGCTACCTTTGCAGGAAGCAATGACTAAGGGATGTGGAGTGATCATATGTTGTCCGAATGACAGTGACAAACATGAGGAAAAGAGAATTTATGAACCTATGGGTGAAAGGAAGGAGAAATTGAAGGGACAAGAGAATCAAACCTCTGAGGAACTTATAGATATTAAGAAACAGATGACATTTTGGTTGAGATAGTGCAACAGATGTTGACACTAGTGACACAGAGAGATGTAGATGATACCAAGTTGATCAGTCAGTCATATGAGAATGTGGTTCATCAAAACACTGATAGTATCAAAATTACTAAGGATGATGTTAGATGATATCATTTTTTGTTACTGATCATGTTGTTAATATTCATGTTTTGTCACTGATGTCAACATATATTTCTGTGGAGAGGATAGACTGGTTACTTGGCTGGCAGAAATGTGCAAACACTATACAGATGATTCAGAATGATTGAAGTTGGATTTATGCAGAAGGATCTGTGTTGACCTTATTACTAAGGTCGCTTGGCTTTATGTTTCATATTGTGGACGTTACAGTTGATTTGGTGAAGACTGGTTTTTGGACTGTAACTGTGATTCTAGACAGAGCAGGTCTCTGTGTTTTGGGTATATCTTTTTGGAAAAGATATTTCAAATGATGCAATCTTACTGGTGGACATCCAACATATGTTGGAGTAATGGGTTGAGTTTGATTATGGTTTGGTTACTAGTGACATCAGCTATGACATGTATTCCAAAGGAGACCTATTTGCTGGCCGACTTCAGACATGTAGCATGTAAAATGAATTGTGAGCATGGATTGCAGATCTGGAAGCATAATTAATAGATTTTAAATTATGTTTACTTTTTATAGATACCATGTGTATCTTAGCAAGGGGTCAAATAATTATTTGTATATTGGAAATCCTTAATTGGCCAACCTAATTAATTATTTGTGTATTAGGAAAGCTTAATAGGCTGACCTAATGAATTATTGTAAGAGGGTATATATGAGTGATCTTTTATTTTGAAAATATGTGACAAAGATTGAAATAAAGAAGAAGTGAAAGCTGCGAGGCTTTTTTGGCTGCTGGATGTAGAGAAGAGTTTATGAGAAGAGTATTTAATTGGAATTGACCAAGCAAAGATAGTTGCTATCACATAGTTCACTGGATTGTGTATTTTCTTTGTACACTTGTTCAGATTGTAAATCCTTGAGGATGGCTTTAGCCTTCTTTGAGAAGTGTGCCTTGGTAGTGAGCCTACTATTTCTTTTGACTCCTAATAGGGTCTGTCTCCTAAAAGGGACTATGTAGTGTAATGTTGTAACAAGCTCGTAACATGGATAAATATTTTAACAGGGATACTATACTCTCAGTACATTATTTGTGGGTGTCAATTCCCACTAGGGTTTAACCTTTAACATGGTTTCCTTGACAACAAATATTGTGTTATGGTGTTGGCATTTACTACGTTATCATTTACATCTATAGATTTGGTTTATAAAGTTTAAAGTTTAATAATCTATATCACAACTGATTCAGCCCCCCTCTTAGTTGTCTTGTGAACTGTTATTCCTAACAATTGGTGTCAAAGCTTGTGGTCTTTAGAGAGAAAGTTTAATAGCTTGAGGTGATCCTAAAGATGACTTACTACAGGAAGGATGGTTCAAATTTTGATCTTGAAAACTTTGACAGTTGGCAAAAAAAGATGAGAACACATTTGCTATGTCTGAGAATTGATTACTGGATGATCACAAAGAAGAATGAAAATATAGCGATTGAGGATGAATTAGAGAAGGCTACTGAAGATGAGAAGAAGTTATTTTCATGTAATATGGTTGCTAAGGAATCTTTGATCAATGCACTTTTAGAAGGAGAATTCATAGAAGTAAAGGACTTGGATTCTGCACATGAGATCTGGTCAAGATTAGAAGCATTATATATTGGAGACAAGTTTACTAAGAAGAAAAAGTTACAAAACTGGAAGACAAAGATGGAATCACTGAAGATGAGAGAAGATGAGAATATTAGGGCATATGGATAGAGAATTACTAAAATGGTTACTGGTATTAGAAACTCTAAAGGTACTTACAATGAGGAAGAAGTGATTGCGAAGATACTTAGCTCTTTGACACCTACATATAGAACCAAAGTACTAGTTGTTGAAGACAATTATTCAATTGTGTATTGTCATTGATGTTACACATGTATTTACACTTATGTTGTGATGTTACACAAATGTCTACATTCAGACCGAGAACAATTGGTGAATAGAAAGAGTTTTTCAGTGTTGACTGAGTCACTCGGGCATTTTAGTGATGGTTGGGCATCAAAGAAACTTAGTGTTAACCGAGTTGATTATTCAGTGTCAGCCGATTAATAGTGGTTTACATTCTATAATTAATTGGTTATATGAGGCCGACTAAATTATGATTTATTACTTATTTAGAAGTATATTCAAGTTGAATTGATAGAGCTTATCATATATATGAAAGGTCAAGTTTGGATTGAATTAGAGAAAAGAGTGCAAAAGTGGAAGAGAAGCAAAAGTGTGGAATTTTGTGATATGAAGAGTGAAGGAGAAATCAGATGGGATTCTGATTGAGTATAGAACACTAAGAGCTGCAATAGAATATCTAATCAGCAAGGATCCAGTTATAATCAGAACATAGATCTAAAACAACAAAGATAGTTGCTTACACATACAAGTAATTTCATTGTTACTTTATAACAATTGTAGCAGTGATCCCAAATCTCTTAACAGAGTAGACTTAACCATCTTTTTGTAAATCCTCTCACAAGGTGGAATTTCTATGTTGAAGTTTTGAAGACCTCTAACAAGGCCACTCCTCATAGGGTGATTTAAATCCTCTAACAGGGTCACACCTAACAGTGTGTTTTGTAACCTTTAACATGGTTGGCTCCTAATAGGGCTCACTTCAGAATAGTGAAAAATAGTAACTAGTTACATTAGTGGTTTTTTCCCATATCGGGTTTCCATGTTAAATCTTGGTGTCACCAGTGTATATGTTATTTGTTTCATGCTTTATGTTTCAACACTTAATAACTAAAGTATAATTGCATTGGATATCATAAAGATTGCTTTAACACCCGAGTTACAGAAGAATATCTTAATTAACTGAGTAACAGTGTTATATTGTTTAAGACATCTAAGGGACAAGGGATTTGTTTTGGAGTAACTGATTCACCCTTCCCCTCTCAGTTACTTATCTCATTTCCAACAATTGGTATCAAAGCATCAAGTAATTTCAGAGAAGGTTTCAAGGCCTAAGTTAAAGATCATAGATGTCTTACAAAAGGGAGATCCTGAAGCTAAATAAAGACAACTTCCTTGCATAGCAAGAGATGAAGAAACTACATATATCTACTATTGGAGATGCTGGTTGGAAATTTTTGGACAAAAAATATGTGGAACCAATAGGGACTATGATTGTGGAACAAATGATGGAACAAAAGCTTCATAACATAATGATGATTGATATAGCTTCTTCATTCAGCTACTCAGAATTTGATGAAGTCAAGGAAAACCCTACAACCTATGATATGTGGAGGAAATTATAGGACATTCATGGAGGAGATACAAATGTAAAGCAAGCCAAAGAAGAAATTCTAAGAGGACAATTTGACCAAATGAAAATGAAAGAAGGAGAAGACATTACAAGATACAATGAGAGAATCAAGAAAATTGTGAGTACCATCAGAGCTGCAGGAGGAATAATTGAAGATACAATAGTGGTCAGCAAGGTATTAATAAATTTAATTCCTATCTATGCTATTAGAGTTTCAGCTATTCAAGAGATGAGGTGCAATAAGGATATAACTCTGGATACATTAGTTGGAAGGCTTACAACTTTTGAGCTGGAAAACTTTGACAATTATTCTCCTAGCTCTAGCAATCTTGAGTCTGCATTCAAAGCTAAATCAAACCTTGGTAAGAAGGACAATACTCAAAATGGAAGTAGATTGAAAGTGACAGTGATGATGAATCTGATGATGAAGATCTAGACATCATTGAAGCATTACTTGCAAGGAGAGTTGCCAAAGGTAAATACAAAGGTAAAATACCATTGATTTGTTTCTCATGCAACGAGGTTGGTCACATTGTTTCCAAGTGTCCAAACAAAGAAGACAAAGATGAGAAAAAGTTCAACAAGTACAAAGGCATGAAAAATTTCAAGAACTACAAGAGCTACAAGGACAAAGGTAAGAAGTCTTATTATATTGCTAAGGATTCTGACAGTGATGAAGAAGAAGATGAAATGATTTATATTGATATTAAGGATGAGTCAGATGAAGAAGATGAAAAGACAACACTTTTCTCACATATTAGTAAAAATTACACATGGATAATTGATAGTGGTTGTTCTCATCACATGACTGGTGCTAAGAAATTTTTTTAACATCTTGAATGCTATGATGGTGGAAGTGTCAGTTTTGGGAATGATGAACCCTACTATGTGAAAGGAAAAGGTTGCATTTCTCTGACAGAAGGAATCAAATGTGATAATGCTTATTGGGTTGAAGGACTAAGGATAAATCTACTCAGTGTAGCACAACTGAACAACATTGGATTCAAGGTAGAATTCATGAATGGTAAGGCCAAGCTCTTGGATGGTAAAGGAAACCTAGTTGGAAATGGTAGGCAAATGAAAGGTAATCTATTCTATCTTGATCTCACTGAAGGTTCATGCTTCACTGAACAAGTAGAAGAAAGTTGGCTATAGCATAAAAGGTTGTGTCATGTGAATTTTGATAATATGGTAAACATAAGCAAGAATAAGAGAGTTAGAGGTATTCCTATTCTGAAGAAACCCGAGTTAGCAACATGCAAACAATGTCAAATCAAAAAGATGAGCAAGACCAATTTCAAAAGAAAGAACTACAATACCGATGAAATCTTGGCATTGGTAAATATTGACCTTTGTGGACCAATTGGAACAACAAGCTATATCGGAGAGAAATATTTTATTTTGTTTTTTGATGATCATTCTAGAATGATGAATGTCATGTTTCTCAGAGAAAAATAAGAAGCTTTTCAAAAATTCAAATTGTATCTTGCAAGAGTTGAAAAGGAAACATGAAAGAAGCTAAAATGTCTAAGATCTGACATAGGAGGAGAATTCATTTATAATGAGTTCAATGAATTTCATAATGAAAGAGGAATCAAAAGATATGTATCTGCCCCTGGTATACCACAACAAAATGGAATAGTAGAAAGAAGAAATAGATCCATTATTGATTGTGCCAGAACCTTAATGATTGAAAAGAATGTTGCTGCCAAATACTGGAAGGAGGTCATCAACACTATAGTGTTCACCTTGAACTGAGTTCAAATGAAGAAAGGTAGTAACCAGACACCTTTTGAATTATGGTATGGCTGTAAACCTAATGTTCATTATTTCAAAGTATTTGGAAGTAAATGTTACATCTTGAAGGAAGCAAGAAATGGAAAACTAGATGCAAAAAGTGATGAAGGAATATTCCTAGGTTAGTCATGCAAAAGTAAAACATACAAATGTCTGAATCTTACTACTCATAAAGTCATAGAAAGTATACATGTCAAGATTGATGAGTTTGCAAAAAGATATGAAGAGAAGAGCAGTAAAGAGCCTGAAGAATACAAGAACTTTGTGTACCATGAACCTGATACTATGCCTATGACTCGAGCAATGGTGATTGGACAACATAAGTGTCAACCACTGAATATACTAACACAAACTATACAACCTGAGTTGCAAACTATGCAACCTGAGCTATTGGTAGAAGAGATCGAGTTACAAAAAGAGGGAACTGATTCTCAGATAGAGGAACCTGAGTCACAAACAGAAGGACCCGAGTCACAGACAGTGGAACCTGATCATCAGACAGAAGAACAATAAAGAATGTTTGAGAATGATAGACATAGTGGATCAAGTCCAGAATCAAGACTAAAGGATCCAGTATTTTCTAGATATGTTAGAAGGCATCATGCACCTGATAAAATAATTAGAGATCAGATAGAAGGTGTAATGACAAGGAAAAAAATCAAAGGTACATGTTTAATAAGTGAATTTGAACCTAGAACTATTAAAGATGCATTGAATGATGAAATTTGGATAGAGGAAATGAATGAAGAAATTGAGCAGATTGAGAAGAAAAAAACTTGGACTCTTGTGCCCAAGCCAAAGGAAAAGAATGTGATTGGAACCAAGTGGGTTTTTAGAAATAAGATGAATGAAAATAGTGAAGTTTCTAGAAACAAGGTCAGACTAGTTTTTAAAGGATATGCTCAAGAAGATGGCATTGATTATGGAGAAACTTTTGCTCCTATTGCAAGACTTGAAGGAGTCAGAACTCTTATGGTATATGTTGCACATAAAGGATACAAAGTGTATCAAATGGATGTGAAGTCTACATTTTTGAATGGAATCCTAGAAGAAGAAGTCTACATTGGACAACCTGAAGGACTTTTTGATCCTAGCAGAAGGAATATGGTTTGCAAGCTGCACAAAGCATTGTATGGACTGAAGCAAGTGCCCAGAGCCTGGTATGAAAGACTGCATGGTTACCTAGTAAATATTGGATTTCAGAGAGCTAATGACAATAATAGCCTGTACATCAAAGAAGGACCACAAAACAAAATATTGTTTGCAAAGATATTTGTTGATGACATATTATCACTAGATATGATGACTTATGCAAAGCATTCTCTGTAGCTACGAGTAAAGAATTTTAGATATCTATGTTTGGTGAGATAAAATTCTTTGTTGGATTACAAGTTCATCAAATGAAGGATGGTATCTACATTACTCAATCAAAATATATCAAGGAGATACTCAAGAAATTTGGAATGGAAGATTCCAAACCTCTCATAACACCCATGTGTACTGGACAAAAATTATCTAAGGATGATGATTCAAAGGAGGCAGATCAGACTAACTACAGATCCATAATTGGAAAATTACAATATGTTGTTCACACCAGACCTAATATTGCATTAACAATTGGTATTGTTGCAATATTTTCAGCTAATCCCAGAGACAATCACCTAATGGAAATCAAAAGAATTTTGAGACATCTAAAGGGTACTAAAGACTGTGGTTTATGGTATAAGAAAGATGGGAAATTTGATTTGAAGACATTTGTTAGTAATAAATGAGAGGGGGGGGGGGGGTGAATCAGTGGCCTCAAAAATTAATCTTTAAATCAACCATTAAAACTTATAACCACAAATTATGCCTCTAGTTATCTTCTGTCCTACAAGATGAATGCCTTGAAACGATTTTATCAACTTACTACTTGTCGGATTGATTTATAAATCTATCTTCTGTATGATTACCGATAAGTAGTCATCTATTTACTGAAACACAGTAAATATGCAGAGTATACCGATAAATCCAGAATTGCATATGTGAAATGTAAAATAGTAAAGTAATAAAGCATTAACACATAACACATGGATTTTTAATGTGGAAACCTTGTTAAGGGAAAAACCACTAGGACCGGTACCCCAAATTTTCACTCTTCTGAAGTGAGCCCTATTAAGAGCCAACCCTGTTAAAGGTTACAAACACACTGTTAGGTGCGACCTTGTTAGAAGATTTAGAAATAGTTTGTCAACTAGTATCTGGCATCTAATGCTACCATCTTTGATCAAAGTCTCTTGGCCTATCAATAGGTATCGGGCATATCCAATGCTACTTTTATGATCAAACTTTTTGACACTCCTTGGGATGTATCTCAATTGTAAAAGACTTTTAAGTCCTGCTCGGTTAAGAGGCTTTATGCTTCAATGGTTAAAATGAAAAAAATAATGATCTATTCATACATACAACTCAATTGCATATTTTTAGATCTATTATAAGTCCATTACCTCTGTGATCAATATAATCACTTATACCTTTGCTCCACATTGTTCTTCTTTGTGATGCTTGTCTCCCTGTTTGTCGGTGTCTACAGAATCTAGCTCTTTCCTTAGCTTGTTGATCATGACTAAAAGAAGACTTTCTTCTCCTTCATATTTTATTTATCATCTTTCCTCTTCTCTTTTTCTCCTCACCTAATCCCCCATTCGTAATGAATTGGGTTTGTCTCTTTATAGACATGATTTCCCCTTTTCTTGGCTTTCTTGATTCTTGGTGTGTTCCACAATTCTGGCCAATAGATTTAAAGAAAAATCCTAATTTATCTCAAAGGGATCTTATTTCCAACTGGACAAATCAACTTTAAATCACTTACTTATCTCTGGCTTTAAATGGATGATTAAAACAATGATAAGTATCTATTAGTTCCATCTTTAGCTTCTTGACAGCTAAGAATTTTTTCATTTTCTGAACTCTTTGTTCTGTCGGTCAATAATTCAGTTAGTCATCGGTGATAAGTGATTGTTCTATCAGTGTGACTTCAGTTTTCATTGGGATCTCCATCCTTGTCTTCTCTGTCAGGCAATACTGAGATTCTCTCTGTTAGGTTACTCTGTGCTTTTCTCACCGGTCAAAGCTATAACTCTGCTTGTTGGTAATGTTGTGCATTAGCTTGTCGGGTAACACTATGACTCTGCTCTTTTACTCTAACTGTCGGTGTGCACTCCGTCGATGTATGTAGTCACTTAGTGAATACTTGACTTATATGCATTATTGATAGTATAGCCTTGATTAATCGGTTCTTTGAACTCTTTGGCAGTATTTCCATAACCATACAAATTATATCAAGTTGACATCAATGAAAATACAATACATTAGCTGATTTAATGCCTTGCATGATCATCAACTTAATATCTTCAAACATTCAATCAGTTACATGTCATCAATCTCTCCCTTTGGCATTGATGGAAACATACTACATTATCATACTATACTATTACTAATACAATATGAAATATAAACTTTTATCAAGCTTCCCTAATATAACTATTACAAATGTCTGGCTATCGGTAAGCTCAAATAGCTTAGATTTGATTCTTGCAAATTTCTTTCTGTCTTCAATCTCTTCACTGGATAGATGTAGAAAATGTCTTTCTCTGATGTGATGTGTTTTCCTTCTGTGTCAAACTCTCTCCCTTTGACTGTTCTCCTTTCTTGTGATGTCTTTTGTCAGTAATTCTCTTCCTTTGTGTGTACTCTCCCTTTCTTGTTACATTCTCTCCCTTTGGATACTTCAATGGATATAACCTCTTCCTGAGATGATAATGGATAAACTCTCTCCCTTTGACAACAATGCCAAACAAACATTCTTTGCAAACACAGATTTTGCAAAACAAGTATTTGACAACAATGTCAAATGGATTCTTTCTATCCATAATATATTCCTTGAATTTCCTATTCCATCAGTAATAACTCTAGTTCTTGGAGTAGATAAATACCTTGATGTGTATAGATGTATCATTGATGTTTGTCTCTCTGCTTGCATCAACATGAATGATATTCTTATATAATATGCAGACTGATGTAGCCTTCTAGTCATCTTACTGACCAGTAGACAGGGGTCTGACCCCTAGTCTCTTTCTCAAGTACTCAAATGCATCCTTGGGTAGTGGCTTAGTGAAGATATCGGCCAATTGTTCCTTTGATTGCACATACTCCAGTATCACCTCCTTTGCCCTAACTTGTTCTCTCAAATAATGATACTTGATGGAAATATGCTTTGTTTTAGCATGCATGAATAGATTCTTGGAAATTTTTATTGCACTTGTATTATCACAGTAGATAATTACTAGTTCTAAAATTTTTATATGCATACCTTCCAGTAACTGTTTGACCCATGCAATATTTGAGCAGTTTGCAGCAGCATCAACATACTCTACTTCTACAGTAGACTGAGAGATGCATCCTTGCTTCTTGTTGATCCATGTGACAAGTCTGTCACCCATAAAGAATGATCCTCTAGTTGTGCTCTTCTGGTCATCAATATTTCCAGCCCAATCAGCGTCGGTAAAGACCTTAAGTTCAAATTTTCCTTCTCTTTTGTACCATAAGCCATATTCCTTGGTATTATTTAGATACATTAGGATTATTTTCACAACACTCATATGTGATTCCCTGGGATTAGAAAAAAATCTAGCAACTATTCCTACTGCATGTGCAATATCTGGTCTAGTATGTACAACATACATGAGTTTTCCAATCATTGATCTATACAAAGTCTGATTTACCTCTAATGACTTGTCTTCCTTTATCGGCTTACATCCAATTTCAATTGGTGTTCCAACTGGTTTGGATTCTTCCATTTTGAATATTTTTAGTACTTCTTTGATGTACTTGGATTGTGTAATAAAAATACCTTCATCTTGTTGCATGATCTACAGACCAAGACAAAACTTGATCTCTCCAAACATAGACATCTCAAACTCTTTGCTCATTTCATTTGCAAATGATTTGCATAGCATATCATTGCCTCCAAATATGATGTCATCAACAAATATCTCAGCAATCAAAATGTT
>MU224177.1:2246658-2270694 GCA_018584345.1 Thuja plicata
TTTCATGTTTTACTACCTTTCTTGAATTCCTACTACAAACAGAGCCATCAACTCCAAAGGAAATTCCTTCTTTTGAATGAAGAAAGAATGCAATTATTTACTGTTTTCAGAGAATTGAATTCTTAATGTTGCACACTGTTTCTATTGCATTCCATGAAGTACTTTTGAAACAACTGACTGTGCATACTTTGAGAATTGCCATATGATGCTATCCAGCATGAATCCATATGATTTTGATCACCAACTTTCTTGAAAAAGATCATTAATAGGAGCACACAATCCTTGCCGGGTTGGGATCTGTAACCTACCCAACATAAAGACTTTTAAAACATCCCTCCTAGTTTGAAGCAAGAAGGCAATGGAAGGGAAACCCGGCAAAGATTTCCTATCCTAGAGGGGACCTAGACCTAGACATAACCAGACTGACATTGACATGACCATATGACTCCAATAATGCCAAAAAAAATGGGTGACTAAAAGTCAGACAACATAGACTTAACCATGCTTTTGTAAATCCTCTCACAAGGTGGCATTTCTATGTTGAAGTGTTGAGTACATCTAACAAGGCCACTCCTCACAGGGTGATTTAGATCCTCTAACAGGGTCACACCTAACAGTGTGTTTTTTAACCTTTAACAGGGTTGGCTCCTAACAGGGCTCACTTCAGAAGAGTGAAAAACTGTAACTAGTTACTGTTACCCAAATTTTCCTCATCTGGTAAAATTGGCTATAGGTGGAGTAAAATGAGGCTCCCACAAGGGTTGAGCCCAGCCTATGAAAGACCTTAGGTTTTTGGTCTTGGTTATGTCCTCTGCATATCTTTTTAGTTCCCTATTTTGCCTTGTCCATACAAATAACCTTAGTATGAAAATCCTAAGTGTTTATGGTAAACCCTAGCTCAACCATTTCTCACTCTATTTTCCCATTACCTTTTCAGGTTACTTAAGTTCCTTGAAAGTTCCATGTGCATTTTTAGCAT
This sequence comes from Thuja plicata, assembly GCA_018584345.1. Taxonomy (NCBI): domain Eukaryota; kingdom Viridiplantae; phylum Streptophyta; class Pinopsida; order Cupressales; family Cupressaceae; genus Thuja; species Thuja plicata. The sequence goes on from MU224177.1 coordinate 2,247,638, forward strand.
TACCTTTAGTCTCTAAGTCATGTAAGAAAACATGCATATTCTATTTTATCCAGCGACCCTGAGATTTCCCTTTAGTCGCATAGACTCCCAGTTTAACCCAAGGTTAATAAAGTATCATGAGGTACTACGACTAAGTGTTTTTCCAACCCATGGGTATAACTTGAGTAAAAGTGGGATAAGGTTAAGTCCCTTTCAGTCGGGAAGTCTTGTGATTAGCTGCAGGAGTAAGAATCCTTTATGAGACTTTGAGATTACTCAGTCGTCAAGTCTCCAGATTCTTCGTGGTTAGGAGCGGGTTGAGTTAAGGTCAGTGCTGATGTAAGTGATAGTGGTGACAAGGCAATGGTAAAAAAGTAACAGGGGAACACGTGTCTTGATGGGCCCTTGCTTCACAGTCCTTGAGTCTCCAAGTCTCTAAACCACAACGGGATATTCCATTTTATTTGGCGACTACTAGATCACCTTTGTCGCTAGGTCTCCAAAAGGATGCAGAGTTAATAGAAAGATAAGGAGATTGTGAGATTGCATTGTCACTGAGTCTTGTAGTATAACTAAGGTTAAAGGGAACAGTTGGGAGATTCGGCGAAAAGGAAGGAAAGCTAACCCAAGATTATAATATGGAGCCCGGGTAGAGTAAAGTCATCTATGGCTACGTTTCAAAGTAAAATCAGATTTTGATCTCAGCCGTCGATGCAAATATCTGCACCAGCTGTGATCATTGTCATACAAATATTTAAAAATTCAAATATATTTTTAGATCAAATTTAAAAAGTTATGGCAGAGTCGACTGGCAGAGGATTAGATGGATAAGGGGCGACCCTTCAGGAGGAGTAAGGGGTTGAGTCAGCTTTTCTGAAGGGGCACTCTGATTTTTGGCAATATTATCTGAAAATTGTATGGCCGATTTGACCCAAGCTGGGTTTCCTAATTAAGACCTAATTCCATGTATTTTTGACTGGTCTTCTTTCATATCAGATCCACTGACCTTTTTCAGAGATTTTCATTTATGGCAAGCTACTTTTTAAAGATAGATTTGATCTTCAGTAGATAATTCCATAATTTCTTATGACGGATTGGACAGTTAGGGTTTCTGTTATTCAAAGAAAAACATATTATAATGTAACCCTAAAATTTTTTTGGGACTCCAAGCCTGCGTTCTGGGGAGTATATATATCAGTTTTGAGAGTTTTAGAGCTCAGAGTTTTTCAAACTTGGAAATTATCCATGGCATTCTTTCTGTCCTCTAATTTCTGTAGCTTGTAATATTTCATTGATGTTTAGATATTGCAAAAGCTTTTTGTGACATTTTTTCTGTCCCTGGGCTTTCTTGTCTGAATCTCTCTTACTGAATTAGAATATATTGAGTAATTTCTAGTGAAACATTGAAGTCCCTGAGCCCTCTTTCTTTTTGCAATAGTGTGTACTACTATGGATGATTTGATTTAGATGAGTTTGTGGATATTCTACAATCCGTTGTCATTTTGTCTCATTCTTGTGCTGAATTGCAAAATTTGATGTCTGTTTGTAGGTCATAGTCCGTGTCTACTTATAGTAAATATGCTATTGTTTGTGAAATTTCTCCTTTCCCTGAATAGCCTCTGTTTGTCTCAGGCCTCTCTATGAAATATTTATGCAATCCTATCTAGGAAGTTGTGTTCTATTTGTTCCAAGGTTTCATGCTGAGAATAGTCAATGTATTATGATTTAGGTCACCTTCAGTGTCTCACCTAGTAGGATAATTTACTTTAGTCATTTCCCTTTCATGCATTCATTCTATCCCTTTTCCCTCAAAAATTTACTTTCCTGTTAAGAAGCAAATTTGGGTGACATATCAAGAGGAACCAGCCTAGAATTTGGAGGTCTCATCTTGGTTAGAAAAAGGTCCCACAACCTTGAGATGATTCCCATGTTACACTAGATTACCAAGACTATGAGAGCTTGGATAAAGGGTGCAAATCTAGGTGTCTAACAGTTACATTGGTGGTTTTTTCCCATATTGGATTTCCACGTTAAATCTTGGTGTCACCTATGTATATGTTATTCGTTTCATGCTTTATGTTTCAGCACTTAATCACTAAAATATAATTGCATTGGATATCATAAATATTTCTTTAACACCCAAGTTAAGAATATCTTAATTAACCAAGTAACAGTGTCATATTATTTAAGACATCTAAGGGATAAGGGATTTGTTTTGGAGTAATTGATTCATCCCTCCCCTCTCAGTTACTTATCTCATTTCCAACACAAGATATAGAGGAGATTATACCTTTGACACCAAAATTTACCAGAGAGATGTTGATTGAAAAGTTAACTACATTTGAGGCCGCAAAATTGGGAGACAATTTACCTAAAGTTGAGTCAGCATTCAAGGCAATCGTGCATAAGAAAAAAAAGACCTTATCTAGAAATGAAAGCACTAGAAGTAATAATCTAAGAGAAGAACTTGGAGCCTATGCAGATGAATGGGAATAGATACAGGAAGAATAAAGAAATCTAGATGAAGTTGTGTCACTGATTATTAGAAGAGAAAAGAGAGGGAAGGGAAAGTTTGAAGGAAAATTACCTTTGAAATGTTTTTCATGTAACAAGATTGGTCATTTTGCATCTAGATGTCCTACAAGAGTTCCAAAGCACAAACCTAATATTTTCAAGTCTAAGTATTCAAATGAAAAGGAATGTTACTATGCTAGTGAGGCTATATCTGATGATGATGATGATGATGACTATGATGAAATTGTATTTATTTCTATTAAGGATGATGAACCTATGCATGAAGAAAAGGCATTAGTATCCTGAGTTGAAAAGAAACCTGAATGGGTTATACACAGTGGTTGTTCACACCATATGACTGGAGATAAAAATAAGTTTGTGAGTTTGAAAAGACATGATGGTGGTGTTGTCAAATTTGGTGACAACACTCCTAAGCTTATTATTGGAGTTGGGTCTATTTCTTTGGATGGAAAGACTAACACTAACAATGTATTACTTGTTGATGGAATTAAGCATAATCTATTGAGTGTTGGACAATTAGTAGACAATAGTTATCAATTGAAATTCATTGATGGGAAATGCTCTATCATAAGTAAAGCAGGAGAATTGATCGCATCTGGTACTAAATACAGAGGTAATGTATTTGAATTGAACACATATGAAGCTTCTTGTTTTATTACGAAGGTTGATGACAATTGGTTATGGCACAAATTATTTTGTCATGTTAATTTTGGTAACATTGTGAAGGCAAGTATGATAAAAGCAATAAGAGATCTACCTAAGATTGTAAAGCCATCTAACACTATGTGTAGAGAGTGTGTTATGGGGAAGTAGACTAGAAGCAATTTCAAAAGAAAAGCTTCTTTAGCAAAAGGAAAGTTGTATCTGGTACATACAGATCTATGTGGTCCTACATGAACAAGATCATACTATGGTGAAAGGTTTAGTGTACTTTCTATTATGATTGCATTCTTTGTGCTTTCTTTTGTGATGCGGTTTGTATTTCCTAGAGTGAAGTTTGAAGCATTTAATGAATTATTGGATGATATCATTTTTGGAGGCAATGATAAGATGAGTAAGAAGTTTTCTAAAGAAATGGAAAGTGAATTCAAGATGTCAATGATTGGTGAGATGAAATTTTTTCTTGGTTTGCAAATTAATAAGAGCAAGAATGACATTTTTATATCTCAGACTAAGTATCTAAAGGAAATGTTGAAAAAGTTTGGAATGGAAGATTGTAAACCTATTGGGACACCTATGGTGACTGGAAACAAACTAACTAATAATGATGAGACTCAAAGTGTTGTTCAAAAAAATTATAGATCAATGATTGGAGGTCTACAATATCTAATTCACACTAGACCAGATATTACCAATGTAGTTGGAATTGTGGCTAGATATCAGGCAAATCCTAAAGAGACACATTTTGCTGTTGGGAAAAGAAATTTTAGATATTTGAAAGGGACAATAGAATATGGACTGTGGTATGAAAAATCAGAAGATTTTAATTTGCAAGCTTATACTGATACTGATTGGGTAGGTAATGTGGATGACATGAAGAGTACAAGCGGTGGTGCATTTTTCCTTGGAAAAGGATTGGTTTCTTGGTTGAGCAAGAAGCATAAATGTATTGCTCGATCTACTGCCGAGTCAGAGTATGTTGTTGCTGAAATAAACTATACACAAGTTGTTTGGATGAAACAAATGTTGAATGACATTGGAATAATTTTAAAAGAACCAATGGTTATCAATTGTGATAACACTAGCATAGTGAATATGTCAAATAATCCTATAATGCATTCAAAGACTAAAAATATTTCTATTAAGTATCATTTCTTGAGGGAGAAGGTAGCAGATAAAGAGAATAAACTGGAGTATATTAGTATAGAGGAATAGATAATAGATATATTTACTAAACCTTTGCCAAAAGATGCTTTTGAATATCTCAGAGGCATGCTTGGGGTGGTGGCCCCTCCCAGTGGTAATTAAATGATGCATATGTGCATCAGTCCAATGGATCTCAGAGCTATATCATTCTCTGGACTTGATGTATGGATCTACTCCTTAGGGGGAGTGATCACAGGAGAACACTATGGAGTACATTTGGGTGATCTTGCACCTGGTTTATGGACATGAAGATTTGAAAAAGCTACACCTTAAAAAAATACTAAAGATGAGTTATGGCACCCTTTGCCATTGCTATCAAAGGGGGAAGGAATCTATGTGAAAATACCTACTATTTTGAGAGATTTATGTTGAGGATATTAAGAAGATTGTATTGAGAGAGAGTACTTTTGGGTTGATGCATATGGAATTTTCCATATGTTTCCATCAATGCCAAAGGGGGAGATTGTTGGATGATATCATTTTTGGTTGATGATCATGTTGTTGATATTCATGTTTTGTCACTGATGTCAACATATATTTTTGTGGAGAGGACAGACTGGTTACTTGACTGGTAGAAGTGTACGAACACCGTACAGATGATTCAGAATGATCAAAGTTGGATTTATGCAGAAGGATGTGTGTTGACCTTATTCCTAAGGTTGGTTGGATTAATGTTTCATATTGTAGATGTTACAATTGATTGGGTGAAGACTAGTTTCTAGACTGTAACTATGATTCTAGACAGAGCAGGTCTCTGTGTTTCAGGTATATCTTTCTCGCAAAGATATTTCAGATGATGCAAGCTTTCTAGTGGACAAATGACATATGTTGGAGTAATGGGTTGAGTTTTATTGTGGTTTGTTTACTAGTGATGTCAGTTGTGGCGTGTATTATGAAGGAGACCTATTTGCTGGCCGACTTTAGACATGTAGCGTGTAAAATGAATTGTGAGCATGGATTGTGGATCTGGAAGCATAATTAATGGATTGTAAATGATGTTTACTTGTTATAGGTACCGTGTGTATCTTAGCAAGGGGTCAAATAATTGTTTTTATATTGGAAAACCTTAATTGGCTGACCTAATTAATTATTTTTGTATTAGGAAAGCTTAACTGGCCAACCTACTGAATTATTGTAAGAGGGTATAGATGAGTGATCTTTTATTTTGAAAAGATGTGACAGAGATTGAAAGCAAGAAGAAGTGAAAGTTGTGAGGCTTGTTTGGCTATTGGATGTAGAGTAGATTTTATGAGAAGAGTACCTCATTGGAACTGACCAAGCAAAGACAGTTTTTATCAAATAGTTCACTGGATTGTGTATTTTCTTTATACACTTGTTCAGATTGTAAATCCTTGAGGGTGGCTTTAAAATTATTTGGGAATTTTGCCTTGGTAGTGGGCCTACTATTTCTTTTGACTCCTAACAGGGACTATGTACTGTAAAGTTGTAACAAAATCCTAACAGGGCTAAATCTTTTAACAGGGATACTATACTCTCAGTTCATTATTTTTGGGTGTTAATTCCCACCAAGGTTTTACCTTTAACATGGTTTCCTCAACAAAAAATATTGTGTTGTGGTGTTGGAATTTAATGTGTTATCATTTACATTTGCAGGGTTGGTTTATAAAGTTTAAAGTTTAATAATCTATATCACAATTGATTCACCCCCCTCTCAGTTGTCTTGTGGATTGTTATTCCTAACAAATGATCAGTCTCAACTACTGTCAGTTGTAGGAAGAAGATATGAGAAAAGTTCTGGACTAATGAATTTGTCAAATGGGATAATGGACAAAGTCAAGACAACATAGAATGAAGGGCAAGAGGAGATATGGGTTAAGAACAAGTATGTAATACCTATTTTGATTCCCTTAAGATGTTCATGATTTCCTTTATGGGAACATCTTCTTTACCTTGGGTGTCTGATGCAGGAGCATCCTAGGATCCTTGGCAATCCTGTATCAAACAAAAATATGTTTAATTTTGTTCTTTAGCTTGTTTGGAGGCTGCTCAGTAAAGTACTTTGTTACCCTGTTGCTCGGGTATGCTTTTTTTGAGTTGGCTTTCTGTTGCTCGGGTATGCTTGGTCCGAGTCATTTTCCTGTTGCTTGATGATCTCTATTCCTGAGTTGTTTCTATTGCTTGGTTCACTTCTTCCAAGTTGTTTATCCTAATCTGGCTGACTTCTGCATTTAATTTCCATGGTGTAATTTATGTGGGGTCTCTCATTGGGGGTTGTGTGGACCTAAATCTGGGTCGAGGGGTTTCTCTAATATTTTTTATTGTAGGCCGACCTGTTGGTTGCCTTTTGTATTTAAGTTGTATTTTATTCTTAGCTTAGGGCATCAGATTAAGGGAGCAGATCAAAGTATTGGATCTGAGAATATGGATCGAGAGTTGTATGTCTTAAAGAAGATTTGTAGTTGATCTTGAGTAGTATCTTTGTATTTTTACGTAACTGGGAAGGCCTTACATCCTGACATGTTGGATGTAATGGATTATTTATGATAATAGAGAACTGAATGTTGATTATATTTCTGTGTATTTGGTGGTTTCCTCTATTATGGTTATTGGCTGCAAGTTTGGACAATCCTTCATTGGATCCTCCATCCTTGAATGCATCACAATCATATTGCAATATAATTATGTGTGTGAGATTACACCTTCATGAAATTAGGATCAATAACAACAATTCTATGGAAAGAAAATACAATTTAATCTAAGAATTGCAATTAAATCCATGACATCTCATGGTTCTCTATCTAAGCTTTGTTAAGAGAGCTCTCAGCCTTAATCTCTCTCAAGGACAATCCTAGAATGAGAAAATGATAACAAATATGCTCCTATCTAGCTCAATTCTCTCAAATGATGTATGCTTCTAATTCAAAATGATCATGATATGCTCCTCAAATCAACAATTTGCTTCCTAATTGATCAAAATGGTATGAAAAATGCTCAATTACTCTCAATTACGAACAAATTGCCTATAATAAGGATGCTTTGATCTTAAATTTCTAGGATATCAAATGCATAGAAAATGGCTTGTATTTATAGAAAATTCCCAAGGGTAGGGGGTAGAGTGAATTACCCATGGGTTAATCCTTGGTTGAGTTTGATCCCTCAAATGGTTTCAAATGGGGGGACCATTTAAATGGTTGTCCTCAAAGGGTGGGACAAGAAGACAAGATCCTCAACTCTCATTGGTTGATCAATTTGAGTTGAAAGAAATTAAGAATTATTTTATTCATCATTTAATTAATTTATCCATGTAAGGGTGAATGGGTTGGATTTTATTTTTGATTTTAAAACTTTACAATTAATTGATTTAAATCAATTATATAATTTGATTGATCCCTCTTAGGCTTGAATTTGATTATTTGATTTCATTATTATTTAATCCTTTGATTTTAACTGATTTTGTCTAATTCTTTGATAAATGTCCATTTAAATGATTTTGATGCATTTTGATGAGATTTAGGGCAATTGATTGAGGTTTGCATATTTTGATGATTAAGCTACACCTAGTCAATTTTAGGTGTCTACAAATGTCCCTCTTTGAATTGATGTGTGAAGCACGTTGATTCAAAGAGAACTTGATGTCCTGATCATTGATTTGATACTGATAGCTGATGCAAAATCTGATATGATGATTTGATGCAAAACCTTATGTGAAACCTTGATATGAAACCCTGATATGAAACCCTAATGCAAAACTCTGATATGAAATCTGATGTGAAACTTGATGCAGAATGCCCCATTGATAAAGTTTGAATTTTTAATGCCCCAGATTTGATGCAAGATGTGATGCAGAATCCTGATTCAATGATATAATGATGCCCCCTCAGAAATGAAAGCATTTTGATCATAGATGTGACAAATTTGATGTATATTGATGAAGAATAGATCCAAGATGATTGCATTTCTGATAAACAATGATGTTGAAAAAGATGTCAAAAAATGCCCCAGTGTGCAGAATATGTAGATTTGGTCTAACTGGGTCAAAAATCTCACAAAATGCGGGTGAAATAGGTTAAATAGGTTGAAAAACCCAAATTTACTATTCATTTTCACTTTTTACTGTTAAGATTTTACTCTGATCCTGTGACGTTTGACGACAATGGTGGTCCCTATTCGAGAGCATCGATTCGAATGAGCACACCGATATCAGAGACCTCCTGACTATGGGCCTCCAATGAGTGGTTCAAACCTTCTTAGTGTATTTATTGCTCATTAAATAGCACTTACTGCATGTTTTTTAATGCTTTCTAGATAGAAATTTGTTATAGAAATTTGTTAAATTCTGCGTAAGATAGTTAAAAAGCCACCTAGGGTAGGGAAAAGCCACCTCCGTGCATTTAAGAGCCGCGTTGGAGCAATCCACATCCACCTAGGAATTAGGTCAAAATTTGCAACCTAATTAGTTAAATGCCACCCAGGAAACCCTATAATTGCAAGGCCACCTAAGAAACTTTGAAAGCCGCATAGGGCTTTAAAAGGCCGCTTGATTAGCAAAGTGCCACCTCTGATGATTAAAGTGTCGTTTGTAAAATTTTTAACACAGTGGGGCTTAAAAATCTGCGTACACTTATTCAAGTGTTGCCTACCATAAAGATTGAAAAACTAAGATAAAAATATATGAATTGCCTTTGATCGATCGTCCAAATAACTCAATTGAATTCCAAGCTAGAAAATGTACGTCCATAATGTCACTTAGTGTTTAGGATATTAGAAAAATCATATCGATAAATGTTTGATATGCCAATCAGATTGATTAAAATGATGCCAAATTGATCCCTTCTCAAGATTTAGAGGTTAGGAACAATAGGTTGATGCGCTCAAAATAGAGCAAGGATAGATTTAATGTGTTTGATTGACTTAGAATGATCCCTCAATAGAAAGGCTAATATGATTCACCTTGTTTCAAAATGTAGGAACATTACCGTAAGTTGCAAGTATGGGGTGTTGTGTCCTATATTTTTTATTTGCTCGATGTGCTTACACTTCCTGAGTGATGGACGATCGAGACATGTGGTCTTAGTTTCCTTCTCAATCTCCCTCAGTTTCAGCTGAACTGAGGTCTTTTGAAAGCTATGGCAGAGCGATGGCACTCTAACCATAACACACTCCATCTACCCCTCGGCGAGATGACTATCACGCCCGAGGATGTATACAGATTGTAGAGGATCCTGACTCATGGAGAGCGGGTAGATTATGACTCAGTTTATGATAGCAGCGTATGCAGACAGGTGTTTGGAGACAACACCATTGCTGATGATTGTATTACTTGGGCACAATTTTCTTCATTTCCTAAATTTCCAGCATTGTTAGGAGCAGTTATCAGAGGATTACTACTTCTAGATAGGAGGGGTCATGGCTTTGTGATCAGATGGGGCCGTATACTGGAGGATTTGATTGCACATCCTTAGAGATTTGACCAGGGTTCTTGCGTATTGGCCGACTATATCATGATTTATATGAGATCATATATAGATGTAGTGCATCTCTCTCAGCAGGTGCAATTTTGTTACAACTGTGGACTTAGGAACATATCCCTATCACTAGACCAGTCTTAGCATGAGTGCGGGCTCGAGGGTATCCGTATCTTTTTTTTATGATGGCATGGTTGTCCAACATCGTCTGGGAAAGGCAGAGTTTTAGCGATGGACTATTGATGACATTGATTAGGTCATATGGAGACCATATCTACTCTGCAAGGTTTGGCAAGAGGTTGATGATGAGTTTCCTTATATGTTTTCCCCTTGGTGGATGATTGGGTGATCACCACTATGTATCAAGAGATTTTTCTTTGGGAGAGTGCTCTGTCAGTACGGTCGAGTACATGGCATGCCCCAGGGTTTGGCACTTTATGCAAGGGTATAGGCAGAGAGATCCATGTGGGGAGCTTAGGTTGAATATTAGTTTTCTTGTTCATAGATTGATCAACTCGAATATGTTAGGTGGGATATGATGATGCATGTAGCTGATGCAGGGATGTCTGCCGATTATCGAGAGTGGTTCTTATGACATTACTTTGTTAGATTCACAGATCCAGCAGAGCCTATTCTAGATGTTGATGATCTTTCTGATGACGATGGAGATGATGATGATGGAGATGGAAATGGTAGGAGACCTCAAAGACAGAGAGTTTAGAGAGAACTTGTTGTTAGGAGACCTAGAGTTGCAGGACCTCGGATGTGGGGTGGTCATGCTAGGGGATGAGGTGGTGGATTTGGGCAGCCTAGATAGAGGCTAGTGCAGGCACAGGTACCTCAAAGACATGTTCATGTCAGATTTGGTGCAAAGTGGGATAGTCAGAGACATAGATGAGTCTAGGTGGCTAGACACGTTCCATTACAGGCACAATATTTATAGAGATAGACTCCACAGAGACCTCTATCACCTTCGAGATAAGTTGATCTGACGGTAGATCCATAGAGTATCCCAGTACTGGTGATACCATAGGTTCCTTTAGTGCCATAGGCACCTCAGGCCCCTCTAGCATCACAGGAACCTCTAGTTCCTCCCATTGTGGATGGCTTAGTTCAGGATGTTTGAGGTTTATAGGAAGGAATGACTGTAGTTACTGTACGATTAGATCAGGTTTCTACTATGTTGCAGCAGTTCTTGGCTAAATTAGCTCAGTTACCTTCCAGTGCAAACACTAGTTAGGCACCACCTTCTACACAGGGTAGATTAGGGGACAGATATCCCAATGGAGTAGGAGGTTCAGGTACAGGTATCGCTGGAGATGGATCAGGTGCCCCTGCTGGGTTATGAGACAGATGGGATCTAGGATATCCAAATATTTTATTGATGTATCATTTGTTGATCAGGACTTTGATTGTATCTTTGATATACATATTTTCTATAGAAATTTATCTATGATGATCTTTGATTCCCCTTTGATGATGAAGTTATGAGATTATCTTTTATGCAAAGCTACATGATTCTATGATGCTTTTACTTCTATTTATGCTATGGATGCAATGCCTTAAGTTATGACATAGATCAATGGATGCAAATGATGTTAATGCAATTTATTTCTATATGCTTTTCTGATTTAATTGGATGTATGGTTTATGCAATGCAATGATATGGATGTAATCCTTAGTACAAAGATAAATGAATGCAACTATCTCTCTCTCTCTCTCTTTTTTTGATGTATGCAACTTTATGTATGATGCAATTCTAGATAATTTGGATAAATGACTAATGATTAATGTTTCTTTTATGTTTCTTTTTCTCTTGATATGAATGATGATTAATGATTAATGCTTTATGAATGCAAAAGACAATCTCATATGGATGATTTGAAACCATTGAGTTGATGTAACCCCATTAATTAACCCCCTTGAACTTGGAAAAAGTGCTAGAAATACAAGCCATTTTAATCTAACTTGAAATGTAATTAATCTAACATGAAGATGCAATGCAACTAATTGTCCTTGAGGTTTGTGAAAGAAATGCAAACAGAGATATATTTTCATCATTGAGCATTGTGGAACTACTAGTTGATACAATCCTTACTAGTGCCACTGTGACCATAAGAATATGAATATGACTTTATCTCATTTGTTAACCATTTAGGAAACTAGTACAACCCTCACTAGTTGAATGACCAACTATGAGAATATGAATACCGATTTAATCGGATTTAATGTTGCAAGTGGATGTTGGTATTAAGATATTGAAGATCTAAATAGCCAAGGTATCCTTTTGTGTAAAGAAACAAAGGTTAACCCTCCTTCCAATCTGAATGTCCTCGATGGTTCTTTGATGCCCATGTCCTTAGACTAATTTCACTCAAGTTAAAGGATCTTTCTCAAAACAGTCACACAGAAGTTTAAGAAAAACATCATGTCTTCACCATTGCCAATCTAGTCAAAACATCATTGATTAGCTAAAAAGAACATGACTTGAAAAAGGTCAATGAAAAACTCATCAAAATTTCCAAGTGTTTATAAAATGTATCAAGATTTTCAAATAAGAACTTCAAACATTCTGATCATTTAGGGTTTGTAAATTTTTAATCCTGATAAAATAAGGCAATGAAGCTCAAGGATCATGTTATTGGATCAAACTATTTAGGGATGAACAATGATATCCATCAAAGGTTCTCAAAATATCTCTCTTCTGAATCTGAAAATTTGCTTCTGATGTGTGACCAAGATGTTGCACTATTGAATCTGTTTGGTACTAAAATCCATGATGCGTGCCCCTAAGTGAGAAATGTGATCAATGTGAAACTTTGGGCAACTGAACCTAGAATGTGACAAAAATGTAGCTCTGAGACTTGACTAGGACTATGCACAAATGACAGATGCAATGAGGATATAGACAAATGAGATGATGAAATGAAATATGTACACATGCAACTAGGAAAGACCTAAGGGACAAAAGGCGCCTGTTTCCAGGTTTTCACCTTTTGGGATTATTGCTCTTTTTCTCTCTTTTCTATTTTTTTGCTACCAAGGCGCCTATTGCTAGGTTTTCACCAAGGCACTTTTCTCTTTTTCAATTTTTTATTTTTTATTTTATCATCAAGGCGCCTATTTTCTAGGTTTTCACCAAGATATCATTTTTTGATTTTCCAAATGTTTTTTATTTCTTCATGCTCAATTTTCTCCTTTTTATGATTTTTTTGCTTTTTAAATTATTTTTTTCTTTTGAACTTTCTGATTTTTTTGTATTTTGATCTTTTCTCATTTTTAATTTTTTTTTACTTTTTCCATGTACAACGGTGATCTTGAATCATCTAATACTCTCAACTGATACTCTTTTCTCTGATACTCTTTCATCTAATCAGGTGTGAAACTACTTAAGATGAATGCTATTGATAGGTTCTTGCAATTCATCACCATCACAATCAGCCATTTTGTAGGTCCCCATTCCAAAAGAAGAAACAATGACAAAAGGACCAAGCCAATTTGCTTCCCACTTTCCTTTCTTTTCTCTATCAAACTGATTTTTTGGATTCTCTCTCAACACTAGATCTCCCACTTGAAAAGTTCTTGGTTTAATGTGCTTGTTATAGTTCCTTGAAATTTGATTCTGATACACTTTCAAATGGTCATAGGCTTGAGTTTGGTGTTCTTCTAACATCTCCAATTGTTGAAGTCGAGAAACTCTATAATCCTCATCCATGATTAATCCATATAATGACACACTTAGGTATGGTATTTCAACTTCTAAAGGTAGAACAACTTCGACCCCATAAACTAATGAAAAAGGTGTAGGTCCTGTCGGGGTGCGAATACTAGTTCTATAGGCCCATAATGCTGGATTGATTTGAAGATGCCAATCTCTTCCTAACTTGCCCACTGATCTTTTAAGGATTTTGAGGATGTTCTTATTGGTAGCTTCTACTTTTCCATTACCTTGGGGATAGTAAATGGATGAAGAGTGATGTGTAATATGGAATGTGTCACAAAGTTCATCAACATATTTGTTCTTAAACTATTTTCCATTATCTGTGATGATGGCGTGAGGAATGCCATATCTGAAAATAATATGATTAAGGATGAACATGGAAATGTTTTCCCCATTGTAGTTGTTAAAGGAACAACCTCAACCCATTTAGTGAAATACTCTGTTACAGTGAGAATGTACTTGTGTCCATTTGAAGAAGGTGGATAGATCATGCCAATAAAATCAAAACCCCATTGGTAGAATGACCATGGTGTGACAAATGGGTGTAACTCTTGTGCCGGTGCATGGATCATGTCTCCATGGTATTGAGATTTTGCACAAACTTTGACAAACTGACAAGCATCTCTTTCTAAGGTTTTCCAAAAGTATCCCATGCGTAGGATTTTCTTAGCTAGGTTTAAACCACTCGAATGTGACCCACAAATCCCCCCGTGGACATCTTTTAAAGCTAATTTTGATTCATCTTCCTCTAGACATCTAAGGAGCGTTCCATCATGGCCCTTACAATACAATGTGTCAGAAAGGATGGTATAACGAGCCACTTGTCTTATGAAATTTTTATTTTGAGCATGTGTTTGGTCTATAGGTAAGGTTTGGTCTTTTAGGTAGGCATAAATGGGTCCATACCATGGTGAGTCATGTCCATTTAAAAGGGCAATAATTTGGGTATCAGATAGGTTAAATGCTGGTTTAACCAATTCTTCCACGAAGAATTCATACCTTTAATTTTGATCGGGCAATTGAAGAAAAGATGCCAAGGTAGCCATTGCATCTGCTGCTCTATTCTTGTCTCTTGGAATTTTTTCAAAAGTAATCAAAGCAAATTACTTTTTCCAATCATCCACCAATCTTTTGTAAGGCATCAATTTCTCATCCTTGGTATTATATTCATCATTAACTTGATTGATGACTAATTGAGAGTCCCCATAGACTTGTAATTCTATGACATTCCATTCTAAGGCCATCTTGATGCCTATGACCAAAGCTTCATACTCTGCTATGTTATTGGTACAAGGAAACAATAACTTGTAAGACTTTGGGATTGTGTAACCTTGTGGTGTAATCAAAAGAATGCTTTCCCCACTACCATTTTGGGTGTAAGATCCATCAAAGTATAAAGTCCATGTCTTAGCTTCCACATTAACAATTTTGGAATCCGGAAACTCCATTTGAATGGGATGTGTAGATTCTTGAGGATATTCAGCCAATTGATCTGCAATAACTTGACCTTTGATTGCTTTCCTATCAACATACTCAATGTCGAATTCACTAAGTACCATCACCCACTTTGCAATCCTTCGAGTTAGAGCTGTTTTGCTAAGTAAGTATTTTAATGGATCAATTTTCGCTATGAGATTTACCTTATGCATTAACATATAATGTATTAACTTTTGAGAGGAAAATACCATTGCTAGGCAAGCCCTTTCCATGAAGCTATAGTTTAAATCATATTTGATCAAAGTTCTACTCAAGTAATAGATAGCTCTTTCTTTTCCTTCATTATCTTCTTGTGCCAATAAGACTCCTAAAGATTTTTCCGTTGTTGAAATATAGAGTAATAAAGGTTTGCCTTGAATAGGTGGCATCAAGATAGGTGGATTCATCAAATATGTTTTCAACAATGTAAATACTTTATCACACTCCTCATCCCATGTGAAGATGGTGTCTTTATGTACCAACCTTGTGAAAGAATGACATTTTTCCGCCAATTGAGAAATGAACCTCCTTATAGATTGAAGGCTTCCTTGAAGTGACCTCATTTGACTAATATTATTTGGAATTTCCATGTCCATTATTGCTTTTACTTTTTCAGGATCTACTTCAATGCCTTTTGCAGAAACAATGTACCCTAGGAGTTTTCCAAATTGTACCCCAAAAGCACATTTCTTGGGATTAAGTCTCACTTTCAATTGTTCTAGCCATGTGAAGATCTTTTCAAGTATGGGTAAGTGATCTTTTATTTCATGTGACTTAGCTATAATGTCATCCACATAATCTTCCATAAAGGTGTGCATCATGTCATGGAAAATGGTAGTCATTGCTCTTTGATAAGTGGCTCTGGAATTTTTGAGACCGAAGGGCATTATGTTCCAACAAAAAGTACCCTATGGGCATGTAAATGATATTTTATCTTGATCCTCAAGTGCAATGAAGATTTTATTATACCCAATAAATCCATCCATAAGTGAAAACATAGAATGACCCGCAGTGAGATCCACAATAGCATCAATTATTGGTAATGGAAAGTCATGTTTTGGACAAGCAAGGTTTAAATCTCTGAAATACGTGCAAAATCTTATGGATTTATCATGTTTGGTAACTGGTACAATGTTGGAGATCCATTTAGCATATGCAATTACTCTTATAAATCCCACCTTGAGTAGTTTTTCCAATTCTGCTTTGACAAAAAGGGCTACATGTGGATGCATTTTTCTCAACTTCTTCTTGATGGGCTTAACCCCAGGTTTCACATTCAAATGATGCATTATGAAACTTGGATCTAATCTGGGCATGTCGGCATATGACCATGCAAAGTTGACTTATTTTTCTTGAAAGAATTTGATGAACTCTTTTCTCTCCAAAGGACTCAAAGATGTTGCTAAGTGAATAAATCTAAGATCCCCTTCGGTTCCAATGTTAACCTTGTCTATGGGTTCAATAAGTATAGGTGATGTTTCATCTTCATGAGCTAGTAAGGTGTCCAACCTCTCTTCCTTAGGTGCCACAGTTGGGTTTTCACCTTTGGAAACATCCTTTATTTTTACTTTTTTTGGGTCTAGCACTGTCACATGGTGGTTTTCACCACTAGACCTTCTCATTTTTTTGTATATTTTATTTTCATTTTTTGGATTAAGAGGTTGAACACCTACTAGTATCATCATGTTTGGAGTGAATTCATTGATGGAAGAATTTGGTTCAACCACATTGAGGTATAATTCCATTGCATTGTCATTTGGGAAGTATAGTAAGTCATTTGGCTCGGAAAGATCCCAATCAATAAGTTCGGGGTGTATTAAGGACAATGATTCAATGGATGGGCTTTCATTTGAAGGATTTAAGGACATGACTTTTTTTGATGGTTCATACATTGTATCGTCAAGGTCTATGACATGTGCCTCTTCAAGATGGTCCATGGAAGAAGGATCAAAATCCTCTTCATTAGAGTTCTCTAAGATTTCCATGGGAAAGAAAGCATGTGGATTAAACACTAGGTTAGAATCTCCCACCCATGAAGGTACCCAAGGTTCACCTACCCATTGAGTGTAAGGAGGTTCTTATTCTACATTGACTTGTTGAGGTTCACTTGATGTTTGAGTTGAATTGAAACTTTGAGTCACATGTTCTTGATTCTCAACTTTAGGAGGAGTTGCATAAGTGTGAATGGTATCAGCTTCTATGTCATGACAAGATTATTCAGAAAAGTAATCCCACTCATAATCCCTAGAATCATCTTCACTTTCAGAACCTACCATATGGATATGTGCACGAAAATCATGCATGGGACTTGAACTTTCTCCTTTATTTTGAAAACCTATGTCAGCTTTCTCTTCTTTTGCTCTCCAAACTAGTTCAATAGGTTCTAACAATCCCCTATGTCGAACTCCTAAGGGTCCTCTTCCCTTATATCCCATTTTCTTCATGATATCAAATCCTTTGCCATATTGATCAATTTGGATGTTGATATGTTGCACCCTTTCATTGGGATTAGCTGAATTATCCTCCTCTTTATAAAGCCATTGCAAAACTTCATTATCCTCTATTTCCATTTCTTGCTTATCACATTCTCTCACAAAATGAGAATTATAATTATGGGGTTGATGATCTTTGGATGGCTTCCCATGTGTCCTTGGAGATGTAGGTAAATCAAATAGGGAAATGGAATATTCCCCTACCCCTTTTGAGTGAATTTTGCATTGTTTCTCAAATTGGTTCATCATGCCACTCATCTTTTGATAATGATCTTTCTTAGCTTTCTCTCTTTCTTCCTTAGTGGGTTTCAAATTTTCCATTATCAATGTTGAGGTATTGACTGAATTATCATTTGAATTTGAACCCTCATAACTCATCTTTTCTTTTCCCTTAGTTGATGTAGTTGAGTTAGTTTGAATAGGGTTAGAAATTTATGTAACATTTGATGTTGGTTTTGAAATTTCCTCCTTGGGTTCTTCCATGGTAATATCAGGGATGAATCCTTCCCTATTATGAGGAATATATAATTCATGACTTGGCTTTAAGGCATTGCAATATTGGAAAGGGTTTGAATCTCCTCCAATCATGATCTCTTCTCCCATGTATGGAAACTTTATACATTGGTGATATGTAGAAAGTACTGCTTGCATTTCATGTATCCATGGCCTTCCTAATAGGATATTGTAAGTCAATTTCATATCAAGGACCTGACATATGGTATCCTTTTTGATAGGTCCCACTTGAATTGGTAGAATTATCATACCCTTTGAAGATCTTTCCTCCTCATCATAAGCCTTAATGGTTATTTGCTTTTTAGGGTCAATGGAAAACTTGGTTAACCCTAATGACTTGACAAGGTTTAAAGTGAAAATATTAAGACCAGCTCCCCCATCTATGAGAACTCTCTTGACCCTATTCCTTTGGATTAACACCTCTATATGCAAGGGTAAGTTTTTAGGATGTGTGATAGACATATCATCTTGCTCTAAAAATGAAAGACAATGAGGGGTTATGAGGTGTCCTACCATGTTCTGAAATTTGTCTTCCTCCAAGTTTATAGGAACGGTGGTCTCAACCAAGGATTTTTACAAGATCTCCTTTTGATTAGGAGATAATTTCAACAACTCCAAAATTGATATTTGTGCTAGAGTCTTTTGTAATTGATCCACCAAACTATAGATGGGTGGTGTTTATTTAGCCAAAATTGTTGGTGTTTTAGGGCCAATAGTAATAGGAGTACCCCCTTGTAGGGTAACCTTTGAGGCTTTCCCCCTTGTGATGGAATTATAATACTCTTGAGTAGGTTTCTCTTTGACTACCAAAACATTGATAGTATTTTCATAAGTATGAGAAAAGTTAACATTATTATTGCCTCTTTCATTATTCCCTTTGTTTCCTCCATTATTCGAATTGGAAGATTCTCCTTTTTCATGTTTATAAAACGGTTGTTTAAAGGTCGTGTGATATTCATTAGTTTGAGGGCCTTCTACTTTTATCACCCTATTTTCAATGAGATCTTGTACCACATTCTTAAGACACATACAATCATTTGTCTTATGTCCCCGATTTTTGTGGTACTCACAATGGTTAGTCTCACTCCACCAATTTGGCTTGATTTGAGGTTCATCTAGTTGAGCCCTTGGTAAGTCAATAAGTTTATTTGCAATAAGTGTCCTTAATGAATTCTCCAATGGTTCACCCAAATTAGTGAATGTCCTTTTGGGTTTAGGTGCAAAGAAAGGTTTAGGCTTGTAAGCCCCTTGATTATTCCCAAAGTTGTTATTAGTGTTGTTGTTGTTAAAGGGCACTTTGGGTGCTTGATTCAAATTATTGGCTTGAACTAAATTTTGAGTAAAATTGAAAGGGGTGGCCTTTAAAGTGTTATCCTCTACCACTCAATCATTAACCACTCCTTTATTTTTGTTATTCCTCATCCAAAATTGGTTGTTGTTAGGGGGATTGTGATTTTGATTAGTGTTGGAGGTATTGTTGTTGTTGTTATCCTTGTAAAGCTTAATTTATTCACTTTTTACCAATAACTCTTTCATTGTCACCCCATTCTCAATTAGGTCTTGAAATGACCTAGGACATTGTAGCCTTAATCGATATTTCATTTCATGATTCAAGCTATTTACAAAAATATCCATCTTCTCCTTTTCAGGTACACTTTGAGGGTATCTAGCAAATACCGCTCTCCATCATTGTAGGAAAAGTAGGAATCCCTCTCCTCTTTGTTTGGTGCTACATAAATTAAGAATTGTAACCTCATGTTTGATGTTATAGGAATAATGAGTTACAAACTTAGAGGCCAATTCTTCAAAGGTTTGAATGTCGGAGGGTAACTTTGAAAACCACTCCATTGCCATACTTCCCAAACTTCTAGGGAATAACCTCATTAGGTAAGTTGTGTCATGCATGAACTCTAAAATTAAGGCACAAAATTCCCTTAAGTGATCTTGGGGATCAATTTTTCCTTCATATTTGTCATATTTAGGAAAGATAGCATTTGTTGGAAATGGAACCATGATTAGTGATTTATCAAAGGGAAAATGACATAAAGCCTCAATAGAAAAGGGCTTAGGAACCCCACTTTTTTTTTTTATCGCGTCCAATTGCATTTGGAAAAGTTGGAATTGCTTGTTCATGATGTCAATGGGGTTAGCCTCAGCTTATTTTTGTTTAAGTTTGTTGACATCATAGTCATGTGGAAGTTTGAGACTCGTTTGTGCTAGGTCTAAAAAGTACTTTTCCTTGTCTTTTTCCAACACTTTTTCCATAAGCTTCATGAAGAAAGGACTTTGCATAGCTTCATTGACCTTCTCATCAGTGGCTTCTTCATCATTAGGGTCAATGTTACCCCCATTGTTATTATTGTTCAACCCTTGGTTGTTAGGGTCAATGTTAGCTCCTCCAAGATTATTGTTGTTTAACCCTTGGTTATTAGGGTCATTGTTTGCTTCTCCATTAGTATTATTATTAGATCCTTGGTTGTTAGGGTCAGCATTTCCCCCTCCATTATTGCTAGTGTCCTTATTAACATGATTGATTTGGTCGGGATCCATGTTTCCAAATGGAAAGGACATTGTTGGTTCTGTTTCCTTGATGGGTTCTTGTAAAGGTCTTAAAGAACTAAAAGGATCACCCGGAAAAGGACACTCTTGCATTAGATAAGATCCATCTAGTTGTAGGGTAGCCTTAATGTAATGAGATCGTGTAAAATCTGACATTAACATAAATAAAATGAAGATCCTAGGCTTCTATCTCACTTAAGTGATCAATCTATGGATTATTTGTAAAATGTCCAATAATGGCAGATTCTGATCTAGTTGAGTATACACAGAGGTAAAACGTTCAAAAGGGTATCCAAAAATGTAATTTTCTTATTTTCAAACCCTTAGTATATATCCACTATTTTCCCTTCTTCTTTTCTAGGGGGCTCTTGCCTATGTGTAGGCGGTCTTTAATTGTTGATACGCGGTCACTGGAATTTCTTTATGTGGCACTCTGTAGTGAGCAGGCGGCGTTAGCCTGTTGATAGGTAGTTTTAAACTGTTGACATGCGACACTTTCTAGTGGCTTACACGGTGTTTGAATGTTTACAAGAGGAATTTTAAATTTTCAAGCAGCCCAAACTTGTTTGTATGCGGTCTTGAATGGTTGGTATGCGGCTCTTTGCTGATAAAAGTTGAAATTGTCAATTTCTTTTTGTTATTTTTTGGATTTAAAAATTTAAAAGTTTTGATCAGACTTGTTAAAAAATAATCTTGTGTGAAAATAGATTACAAGCTCAACACACACATCAAAATTGTACCATATCCCTAAAACAACACTAAAAGTGTATGTTGTCGGATGTTTTTATGGGTATACACAAGAATTTCTACCAAACAATCTACCTAGAGTCAAACAATTTTGGCTTTTAACAATGGCTCTAAAAAGGTAGGTTTGCTATTTTAACAAGGTTTTAAATCACCTCCATTCTAAATATTTCCAAGTTCCTTTACCCCCTTGCGGGCTTCCCACATGCATGAAAGTATGATTTTGCGCAATCCCGAAGGACTACTCAAGGAAGTGAGGATGAATTGCACAAGGTTTAGTCACTTTCCGATTAAGGTAAAGTGCATTTATTTATAGTGAGTTGGATGATATTGTGGAAAAAGTGATTGTCTCCCACTTTGGGTCATTCCCTCTCACCACCTTCGTAAAGGAATTCTCAGGAGGCAGGCCCTCTAAAGCTCTAAATTAATCTAGCATGCATAGAAACAAGAAATCAAATTCAGTTCAACAAGTTTGGGAATTCGATACACTCAAAGAGTGAAGAGCATATCCCTATTGTTGTCCCTTATTCAAAACACCTCAAGAAATTTTGTTATTTTTCAACCCCTTGACAAGGGGGTTCTTAAAAATGAAGTGTTTGGTTAATTCCTTATTCCTCTTTTTCTACCAAATTGAATTTACATGTTTGGATTTTTGATTCACTTCGAAAAGTGAAGAGCATATGCCTAATGCTTGTTCAATTTGAAAAAAATAAGAGTTTTCCAATTAAACTAGATTGAAATGAAAAGCCACAATTTAAGCAAATGTAAGCTTGATTAGACAAATACCTTGTTTTCAAAGCTAGCAAAGGCTAGGCACATTTTTGATTGATTTTGCTTATTTCAACTCACCTAGTGGCGATCGTTCCCACTCTGGCTCCTCCAACAAGTTAGTCAACACAATCGAAACAAAGTGAAGAAAAACTTGGAAATTAAATTGACAATTTCACTCCTAAGCTCTTTTAATCAAATTTTGTCAAATAAAGCTTAAAGAACTAGGAATGAAAATCAATCAAAGAGTAGGAAATTTTTCTCTATAAGCAAAAAACACTTTAACATAGTGATCATAAAGGTGTTCTTCTTCCTTTAAGTTCTCTAAAAGATTAGAAGCATGTATTTGATTATCATGTTTAGTTTTAATCCTTACCTCTTTGCTAGGCCTTGTGACTCTCTTCTCTGGTTTCTGCACTGTCGGATGATTTTTCATCTGCAGCAATGAAAAACACAGAGAATTAAAACAGTGAGCAAATCATTAAAAATTTGATTTAAAGGATTTTTAACAGCTAATACACGGCTTTTAATTGTTAACAAGAGTAATTTAAAACTTTCAAAGCATCTTTTAAATCCTAATAAGCGGCTCTAAAAATTCCACAGGTGGCCAAAGAAAAACCACAGGCGGCACAGAAAGTGCAAAGTACGGTTAAAAGTTGATAGTACGCGACTCTTGAAAGATCACATGCGGTCTTTAGTGTCTGATGTGTGCTAAAATGTTGACACACTTCTATGAATTATTCCATTCAAGGTTACTCAAGAATGAGACCTCAAATATCGACTCATAGCTCTCTAGTCATGGAGTGCAAAGGTGTGTAATGGAGGCCCTCAGATTGACTTAGTTAGTGCCCATGCAAGTACACCATGAAATGAGAGATTCAAATGCATGAAAATGAGATCTACTCTATATGATAACAATGCATGAAAAGAAATTAATCTAAATGATAACAATGCATGATTATTCTATGAAAGGAAATA
>MU224177.1:2296107-2312515 GCA_018584345.1 Thuja plicata
ATATATATATATATATATATACTTTATTACATACCCATTCAGCTCCCAAATACATCACAAAATGGAAACAACACTTATACAAAAAGTAAGTAGAAATTCAGAAATCATAAACTACCAAAATATAGGTAATACACAATCCAAATCCAACATAGCATGTTTGGATTCCATGTTACACTCCCTCAATCATCGTGACCATTCAACTCTTCTATCTCGTTGTATCACTGTCTTCACATGACTTCAAACATTTGTATCTTTCATCTTGAAACTCCAAAACTCAAGAGACCTTAACTTAAGGTCTATCATACCCCAAAATAGCTTCCTCTAAGATTTGATGTCTTCATTCATCATATACAGTGTTTGCTTCCCAAAACTATAGTCCTATACCCTGTAAACTACTTTATGGACTTAGTCATTTTTACAAGCCTTAAATCCAAAACTATGTTCCACTCAAAGAGATCATTCATAAATGATGTGTTTCCATAAATGATAACCCTAATGTGTTCCTAAACACTCCTGAATGAGCCACTTGCCAACAATCTCTCCCTTTGGCATTGATGGCAACACTTAGTGAAAAATGACTAAGTGTCGATACCAAAAATAATATACATTACACTTCTTTATCTCCTTTACATATTTACTATTCCAAGTTGTCTTCTTTATCATACCTCTATCCATTTTTCATATCTTCTCTTCTCTCCCTTTGACATCAATGGAAAAAGTATACAAAAATGTAGAATACATAACAAAATTTATACAACTGCTTACCAAAAATTTAGACCATCTTAAGAACATCTTGGAAAGAGATTTCCAAGATGTTTAATTCCTCTGTCCAAGTCTTTACCAATATTTGAATCACATGAATCAGTCCATTCAATGCAAAATAAGATGTCTTTGATGCCTTTAACTCAGTAGGCATGTACCCAGTGAGAGCATTTTCTATCTTCTCCATGTCCGAAAGGTGTATCTCAAGAATTGATAACTTAGGAGTAATAAAAATCTTCAACATACCAAACCTTCCCATAACTCTTCCTTTCTCTATCTCCAACACATTCAACTTGTCCAATAGTCTGGACACTTCTTTGTCTAACTCTAATACAGTGTGTGAGGAGGTCTCACAACTGTGCATCAACTTATCTAGAGTATGTCTGTCATTTTCTATTATGTGCTCAATGTTCTTAAGATGTATGATAGGGTTTATACAATAACTATATAAATTCCTTCCATGTGTCACACAACTCTTTGCTTCAAAATTTTGCCCAGTAAGCCCATGTCCCATGAAATAGACTTGCATACTTCCTCTAAATTCTTTGTTAAGTATTTTTGTTCTACTTTTTCTTCTGTGATCTTCTCTAAGGACTCATAGTTACTATCAAAGTCATCCAATGCCTTGTCCAAGTTCTCTATAGTGTCCTTTCCTTGGAAGGTAAGAGGTATAGGTAGGATTTTGTTGATGGTATCAACTTCCCTATTCAATACCCTTGACTTCTTCTCTATTTTATGCTCTGATATCTCCTTAGCTTTTGCAAATGCAATGTATTATAGATTCATCAACTCATCTTCATCCATACTCTCCACATCTATACTCAAAGTGTTAGGGTTTGACAGATCCGCAACAATATAAGAATAAACAGTTATATGCAGAAAACAAAAGGAGAATAAAACTTAACACAGATAACACACAGATTTAACATGGTTCACCCAAAACCTAGGCTACATCCACCTACACAGTTGTCCAACCTTTCTTATTATCCAACAAAATAGTACACCAACCTTACAATGCGTTATGCATCTCAGCCTATTATAACATGCATTTTTGGGGCAACCTCTAAATCAACCATTTTAGGGTTTTACAATATCAACACCCACTACATGATCAGTCACCACAATATCAACAACTCCCACTTGGAGACTGATCAGGATCCACACCAAACAATCTCCCACTTGGAGACTGAAACTAGATGACAATCTAGCACGTGCAACTCCCACTGGATAAAAGACCTTTTTGTGTATTAATCTCATGATCATCAGTCAAGAAGCCCAATAGAAGCTGAGCAAGAAACCAACTTCTCCTTGGGGTCTGCCTTCGTGAACATGTCTGCAGGATTGTCATTTGTGTGAATCTTTTCAAGCCGTAATTGGCCATCCTCCAAAATAGGCCTTATAAAATGGTACATGAGCTTTATGTGCTTTGTCTTTGAATGAAAAGAAGAATTCTTTTCAAGATGAATGGCACTTTGGTTATCACCGTACAATGGGCGATCTACCTACTTCTAACCCAATTCCTCCAGAAAACATTGTAACCAAATCATCTCCTTTCTAGCTTCCATAGCAGCTACATACTTAGCTTCAGTGGTTGAAAGTGCATTAACCTTTTGCAATCTAGAAATCCAACTGACTGTAGTATCCCTATAGTGAAAACATACCCTATAGTAATCCTCATTGTATCAATATCTCCTGCCAGATTATAGTCAACAAATCCACTCAGAGAAGAATTGGATCCTGTGAAACATAATGCCTTTGTAGTAGTACCTCTCAAATATTGGAGAATCCATTTGACATCATTCCAATGTTCCATACCTGGATTTCTCATATACCTGCTGACAACTCCCATTGCATGAGAAATATTTGTCTGTGTGCATACCATTGCATACATCATACTACCAACAACTGATGAATACAAGATGTTAGACATTTTATCTACCTCTTCCTATGCCTTTGGGAAAATTTCCTTAGTCAATTTTAAATGACTATCCAAAGGTGTACTGATTGTTTTTGCATCCTACATATTAAATCTTTTCAACACCTTCTTGATATACTCACTTTGGGACAAATTCAAGGTTCTATTTTTCCTGTCCCGTGTAATCCTCATACCAAGGATTTTCTTAGCATCACCCAAATCCTTCATAGAAAATGACCTTGCTAATTTCTATTTCAGTTCATTTATTTGTTTCATATTAGACCCAACAAAAAGCATGTCATCAACATAGAGTAACGAGATAATGTAACTCTCATTATCCATTCTCTTAAAATATGCATAGTGATCAAAATGATATCTATGGTAACCTTGTTCAACCATGAAACTATCAAATTTTAAATACCATTGGTAGTGTGCCTACTTTAGGCCATACAAACTCTTCCTTAACCTGCTCACTAAATTCTCTTAACCCTTGACCTCATATCCCTCTGGTTCCTGCATGTAAATTTCCTCCTCCAAATCTCCATGGAGAAAAGTTGTTTTGACATCTAGTTGCTCAAGATGCAAGTCATCTACAGCCACAAGACTTAGTACAATTCTAATTGAAGTCATTTTTACAACACGGGAGAATATTTCATCAAAATATATACCCTTTTTCTGTGCAAAACCTTTTACCACAAGTGTGGCCTTATACCTTTTCTTTCCTCCATCTTCCTCCTTCAGCCTATAAACCCATTTGTTAGGCAAGGCTCTTTTTCCTTTAGGTAAAGGGACTAATTCCCAAGTCTTATTTTTCAACAAGGAGTCCACCTCCTCTTTCATGCCCAGCTTCCGTTGTTGTTTGGAATCCACCTACATTGCTTCTTCATATTCTTTTGGTTCACCAGAATCAGTCAATAAAATGGAATTAAAAGAAGGAGAAAACCTTTCAGGAGGTCTACTTGACCTTGTAGAATGTCTAACACTTATAGGAGTTTGTGGGATAACCGGTTGTTGCTGAGCATTAGGTACCAGTAGCATTTCATTTTTAGGAGTCTCATCCAACACCGCATAATGTTGTTAGACCTGTTCATGCATCTTTTCCTACAATTTTTCTTTATACATGACCTTCTCATTGAATATAACATCTCTACTTCTAATTATTTTAAGATTTTCAAAATCCCATAACCGATAACCATAGTCATCTACTCCATATCCAATGAAGGTACATTTTTTAGATTTAGCATCAAGCTTGGTTCTATTTTCTTTATCAACATAGACAAAAGCTTCACAACCAAAAGTTTTCATAAACAAATAATTTACCTTTTTACCAGTCCATGATTCCTCTGGAATACCACCATCCAAAGGGGCTAAAGGTCCTTTGTTTATCAAATAGACTGTAATATTTATAACATCTACCCAGAAATGAAGGGACAGTCCAACATGCAATCTCATACTCCTTGCACGTTCCATGATTGTCCTATTCATTCTTTCTGACACACCATTTTCTTGTGGGGTTCCTGGAACTATCTTCTACCTTCAAATTCCATTGATAGAATAGTAATATTCAAAGGCTGTGTTGCAATACTCACCTCCATTATCAAATCTAAGACACTTCAACTTCTTTCCTGTCTCATTCTCAACCAAAGCTTTCTATTTCTTAAATGTTTCAAAAACATCAGATTTATGTTTCAGGAAATATACCCATGTTTTCAGGTTGAATCATCTATAAAAATAACATAATAATGAGAGCCACCAAGAGATGATACCTGAGCCAGGCCTCATACATCTAAATGTACTAGCTCTAACTTCTCACTCTTCTTTTCTTTCCAACTCTGAGAAATCTAACTCTTTTCTGTTTACCATAAACAAAGTTTTCACAGAACTCTAAATCAATATTTTTCAGTCCTAGCAATAGATTTTTAGATCGAAGGATTTTCATCCCTTTCTCACTCATGTGCCCAAGCCTATGGTGCCACATTCTTGAATCTATTCTTGCAATATCTATAGTAGCTTTCCCTGCATTAACATTATCAGTAATAGATAAGGTGGAATAAGTGTTACCAGTACACAGATATAATGTGCCTATCTTTGCACCTTTAGCTACTACTAATGAACCTTTAGTGACCTTCCATACATTTTCTATAAACATAACTATGCAGCCTTCACTACCCAGTTGTCATGTAGAAATTAAATTTCTTCTTAAATTAGGGACATGCCTTACCTCCTATAGTATCCAGTCATTTCCGTTTGGGAACTTGATCTTTATTTTCCCTTTCCCAACAATAGGAAAGGGCTCATCATCACCCAAATATACCTTTCCAAAATCATCTTGAACATAATCTTGAAAATATTTTCTATGGGGTGTAGCATGGAATGAAGCCCCATAATTAATTACCTAGGAATCATTAACATTATCCAAACATAAAATTAAAGCATCTTCTAAATTATTACTTGCAACATTAGCTTCCTTACTGTCATCTTCATTTCCGTCTCCTTGTTTGTTTTTCTGAGACCAACAGTCTTTCTTTAGGTGACCAGGATTTCCACAGTACCAGCAATCTTTCTTTCCTTTAGATTAAGAATGTCCTTTCTTTGACTTCCCTTGTGACTTACCATGCTTCGGGCATTTTCCTCTTTCACTTGTTCTTCCTCTGTTCTCCACGTTTAAAGAGAAACCCGATGAGGTTGAAGTTTCACCTATGCTTTTCTGTCACATTTCCTCACTTAGGATAACACCAACAACTTCATCAAATTTCAAAGTATTTGAAGTAGAGACAGAGTTTCTTAAATCCATAACCAAGATATTCCATCTTTCTAGAAAAGAACATAAAATTAAGAGAGCCCTAACCTCTTCATCAAATGAAATTTGTATGGATGGAAATTGACTTGTAACTGTATTAAATTCATTTAAATGATTCACTACAGATCCTCCCTCACCCAGTTTCATATTAAACAAATGCTTCATAAGAAATAACTTATTCAAAGTTGTGGGTTTCTCGTATAACTTATCCAATGTATCCATTAGCTCTATGGTCATTTTTGCCTTTGATATGTTGAATGTTATAGACAGTGCAAGGCATAATTGAATAGATCTCGGTGTCTTCCTATCCAAGACCTCCCAGTCCTCTATTGACATAGTTCCCATTTTCTTGGATTTTCCTTCTAATGGCTTCCATAGGTCCTTTTGATACAGATAATCTTCCATCCGCATTTTCCATAACTGAAAATTCTAGCCATTGAATTTTTCAATCTTGAATTTGGAATCCTCCATTGCTCCCACTCAAATCTGAAAGTCTTGTTGATCTAAAACAACAAACCTTGCTCTGATACCAATTTTTA
Organism: Thuja plicata; assembly: GCA_018584345.1. Lineage (NCBI taxonomy): Eukaryota > Viridiplantae > Streptophyta > Pinopsida > Cupressales > Cupressaceae > Thuja > Thuja plicata. The sequence continues at coordinate 2,302,124 of MU224177.1, forward strand.
GGGTTTGACAGATCCGAAACAATATAAGAATAAATAGTTATATGCAGAAAACAAAAGGAGAATACAACTTAACATAGATAACATATATTTAATGTGGTTCACCCAAAACCTAGGCTACGTCCACCTACACAGTCATCCAACCTTTCTTATTATCCAAAAAAATAGTACGCCAACCTTAGAATTCATTATGCATTTCATCCGCTTATAACATGCATTTTTGGGGCAACCTCTAAAATCGACCATTTTAGGGTTTTACAATGTTGGTCTTCTTTTTCCTGAAAAAGTACAAAACAATTTCTGTGCATCTCGTCGGCCAGAGGTTCGGGGCTACTTCCCCTCACCTCCTAGAAACTATATGAGTAGGGCCACAATATCAACACCCACTACATAATCAGTCACCATAATATCAACACAAAGTTCTCTCTCCACTTTCCAAAAATAAGGTTGAAGAAACAAGTGTCATTATTTCTCGTTTCACTTCAGCCTTACTCTCTGGTTCCTTAACAACCTTAGCGATTCTTGCTTGATCTTGAATCTTAGAGGACTCTCCATTGGTATATTTTACCTTTTCTTTATCAAACTCAGGCATAGTGTTAGTATTTCCTTCAAAAGGATCATCTGTATCTAGTGAGTTGTCCAAAACCACATGCAATTTAACAACAAAGAAATATGGTTTCTTTACTGTACTAACAAACTGACTATTAGCCTCTCCATCCTTAGGTGAATCAATGTTGATTATTGAAGGCTTGGAGGACCCCCCCACTTAGGATATTTTTAGGCTTAGTATCCTTAGTTCTAGGAGGTGTGAGCTTCTCAGGTTCAACTTCCATAATAATTTTCTCTATTGCCTTGTGAGTATCCTTAATTACCTCATCATACTTTCTTGTCATTATCTTAATCAACCTGGACTTAGTTCTTAATAGGGATTGCAGTGCATTCAAAATTATTTTATGCTCATCATATGATATTACTGGTAATATATCTTCAATATATTTTACCCTTATTTGATCATCTTCTTGAAGTGCTAACCATTTCTTCACTTCAATTTTATCATACAGATCCTGAAGGAATGCTTCTAGCCATCTCTAACAAATTCTTCTTGAAAACTAACATGTGCTTAATCAAAATTTCTTCTATAATAATTTGATCATTAGAATCATATATGTCATAAATTTTTCTTACTTGATTTAACTTTCCTTGGTCCACAACTCTTTTCTGCATCATTTTCAAGTCAGGTTTCCAGAGTTATCTTCTCACATGTTTGTCTTGTGCTTTCTTCTCCTCTACTTATTTCTTCTCTTCTTCTTCCTTCTCTACATATCATTTATTTTGTTCATCTATCCTCTATTTCTTGGGTCGGGAGATTTGTTTAGAAGATCTTTTTCTCTTCGCAGGGGTTTCCGCAACCTTCATAGTCTGTGATGTCTCCATAGGTAATTTTTCTACAGTAGAGGGTGGACTAGATGTCTTCTCACTGTCTAGAGGTGGAAGAGTTGCAGGGGTAGAGCTCACCACTCTAGATGATCTCTCGGCCATCTTCCTTCTTATCTCCTTCAAATCTTCTTTAGTAATGCCAACTTTACCTACTAGAGTATCTACAACATTTTCAATTTTCTTCATCCTGGTTGTCCTTGTCTGTTCTTCTATGATCTTAGAGGATTTCTCGTCATATGTATCCCATCTTTCCTCTGATGAATCCAACTCTGAAGATAGTATATGCTCAACCTACATAGTTAATCCTTCTTTAGTCCCTTCATACCCCATAGGGTAACACCACTTCATCCTCGAGGCAACTCCCTCAAAACAAACACAATCAGTTTCAACCATGAAATAGATTGTCTCCTTGTACTTTTCTACCATTTCCTCTGGTATCCTCATTCTCTATTTCATCTCTCTCTATAGGATTTTGATCATTGCAAATAGTTCTCCATATACCCATGTGCTATTATGTCTTTTGTAGCTATTTAATACTTATAGACCAGTGGGTTCATTATCTTTCCAAGCTCTAGGGTGCATGCCCGAAAACTTATGCATAATATGTATATACATATGTATCAAAAGTGATCCAAATCTGAATACCTTAGTTCTATCTCTCCTTATTTGTTTCAAATTCTCCATGAACTATTGTGCAAGAACTTCACATAGGTTATACTTGACATTTTCCTTTACCATCTTCTATGCCATCATTATAACACCAAAAACTGAGTTAGGTTAGTTGCTATAATGAAGTTTGTATCTAAGAATTATCGCAACTAGTCTAACATCTTGCTGAAAGATGTCAACCACTGTCATTGTCTTCTTATCCCATTTTGAGTGAGTTAGGGTTTCTACCTGCTTCTTGGTTTTCTTCTTTGCAACAGGAATGAATCCAGAGTTATCCAGACTAGTAATTTCATAGATAAAATCACTATAAATCTTGACAGATAACTCGCCAATCTGAATGAATTAGTCATGCACTCTACTCAAAAAAATTTTAAACCATTCTTCTTCGTCAAACACATGCAATTTTTTCATTTTCATTATGCTAAGATTCTCAAGATGAGAAAATTCATCTTTCCACTTTTTGCCCTCTTTAATCATATCCTTCATTTCCTTGAAGATCTCAAAATCTCCTAAGGATTCATACTTGCAATGGATATAAGCCCTAAAATCCTCTACGTGAAGAACTCCATAGGGCGTTTGCAAAAAATGTGCCTTCTAGATCATCCTTAGTGGATTCACAAGGATGTACCTTAAAATTGTATCTAGGTCTCTCACTAACATCAAATATCATCGGTGTATCCATATTCACAAGTTTTCTAGTGATCTAAATACCTTTTGATTATTGATACTGTGGAATTCAGCTTCGTCCAATCACTCAATGCACTGACTTCTTTTGTCTCCTTTCTCAAATCTTTGTTCTTTAGCTTTTCTCTTCAAATGGTGATTAGATAAGTTCCTTTGTTTTTCCTTATACTTCACCATGTAAATAAATGACACAGTTCCCCATAAACGTATTTCTGCAAATGATCCAGTCAACTAATAATCTGGAAATCATAGGATATATACTGTAAAGCTATGCGATCATAGATATATGTTTCATAGCATTTATACATACTCTCCCTAATCTCGCAAGAGCTTAATATTCATAATCAGGGGCTAGATAGATTTTTGATGTTTCTTTCCAATGCTCCCCCTAAGGCCATGCTTGGCCATCTAGGTTGATTTAGTAATGTTAGCATCAAGCAAAGACTCAGTAGCATCTACTGACTCTCCATGAACCTTTTCCTCACTTGGTTCCTTTACCTTCCATACCTTATCATTATTCATATCTCCTGATTTCCATAAATGATTGTTAAATTCATCCATGTAGTCTGCAATACTCTTACCAGTATCACCTATATTATTCTTTTCAACAATAGGTGGAGGTCCACTTCTATTCTTAGTTCTGTTGTATCTGCAAAACTTTGCTATGTGTCATGGATTATTACATTTGTATCATGTAGGAGGTTGTTTGTTCTGATTAATCTGTAACTTATAATACTTTGTGATGTGCCCAAAGTTATTGCATTTGTAACATGTGATCTTAGTTGTTGTTCCTTCTTTGATGTAATCTTGATTGGTTCTTGATTGATCAGGTTTCCTGCATTCTACATTCTTGTGTCCATATGCATGAAAATTGGAACAATAGCCAGAAAGGGTTTGTAAGGAATTTTACCTTTGTAGTCTCTCTTCATGTTTCCAATCTTGTTGCATCCAAAACATCTACCTCTAAAAGGTCTGATGTTCTCTCTAGGTTCTTCATGATTAGGTCTTTCTTCATCAATCTTCACTTCAAATTTTTCTTTCCGAGTCTTTGAACTTTCAGATTCATTGAAGCCAACTCCAGTCATGTCTCCTTTAGGTTTTTGTCTATCTGATGCAGAGATAAGGGTAGTGGGCTCTTGAAAAATTGATGGATTGGACTTACAAGGGAAATACAAGGTTCAAAACACCCTTCCCAAATGAACTCAATATGAGATTTCCAACCAAAAACTTGAATCAAGGTTGCTAATATCAAATGAGACTTAATTCAACAAAAATTAGAAGGAATTAACTGGTTATGGAGTCAAAATCTATGGATTATGCCAAGAGACTTGATTGAACAGTATTAAGACAACATTGACCTTCCAAAATCCATAACTCAAAAAAACTTCTAAAATACTTGGTAAACAGATTAGGTTTTTAGATACCCGTTATCAAGATTGAAAACATATACAAAATAATAGGTAGGTTATTTTGGACCATACCTTGCTGCTACAACCCTGAGACCTCAAAAATGCATGGAAATAAGAAAATTTCCAAAGGAACTATGTCAGAAACTTAACCCTAAGACTCCAACTCTTGGACAACAGCTAATTATGTCCTAACATGAACAAATACAAAATGAATTAGGCCTAGACCCCTTGGAACACCAAAAGCCCCAAATTAGGCCTTTAAACCCTCCAAAACTAGGGCTTCTCCCATTTGGACTCTCCAAGAACTATATCCTTCAATTGCTGGACCAAAAATCTTCTCCTGATCACGTCAAGAAGGAGTCCATTGAAATTTAGTGCCCTCCTTAGGGTAGAATGGCTATTGTTATATCCATGGAGCCAAATTCTTGTCTTTCACCCCGCAAAATTCATTCATTGGTGATCACCTTACAACCTACTTATCAATCTTGCATTTAGAAAGTTAATTTGATATAATACAATGATGGATTCATCCCCAAAGTTATATATAATATAGTAAGGGATGAATCCTAATCCATTTACTCAAAAAAATTACAATTTGCAGGTCTGTCACATGAAAGTCAACTTCTAGAATTCAAAACCAATTCAAATGTATTTGAAAGGACATTCAGAGCATTCTAAATTATTTCTACAACCTCTAAAATCAATTGAGGATTCAAACAAATCAAAAATGTGCAAGAAAACTTATGTTATTGCTTAAAAAACCTACTATGTCCATACAAATGGAAGCACCCAACCTATCACTTCTTCCCTTGCCATGGGAAGATCAAATAGGATGCCTAGTAACCATATCAACCAACTCCAATCAGTTTTGTCTGATTACAAATGCATTTAGGCATTAGAAACTCATTTGCCTCCTAAACTAAGTGACTGTTAGGATTCAAATATTTGAATTCTTAGCTTACAAATTATTTAAAATTTAAGTATTCTAACTTATTGAATTTTATTCCTAGGGTCTAATTGAATCCCTTAAAAACTTCTAAATCCTAATTAGACCCTTGGGCACTATTGGCCCAACTTACAATATTTTGATGTCCTAGTCCTCTACTTGGACCTATAAGACAACCACATTTCATTACATTCCTTATTGCAAATTTCCATTATTGGCTTCAATACACCCCAATTCACCCTTAGGGGTGATCTTGACCTCCTACCTCTGATTGGATCCATGGTGACCTTAGGTGTCTTCATAGGTGCTCCTGCACCATACACCCCACCTTGGAAAAAGTTCTTGTCTCAAGAACCAAGGGACTTTGTCTTTTTGCCTCCCATCCTCCTTGTAGGTGGTCCTCTCCTCTGATCTTTGTGATTCCTCTAATCAACATCTAAAAGAAAAAATAGAACCAAGATCAATTCTGCTATCATGGTTTAGAATGGACTGCTGCAAATAGTGATTTTGTATGTCTACAAAATGTCCTTGCAACTACATTCTAGGATCAAATAGACCCTTCCTCGTGTCCTTCAATGACACCACTATACTTTTCTTCATTGATTTCTCCAAAGGACACCACATTGTGCCAATAAGGACACCATCTTCATGCTCTATTTTATGTCTTACAGTCAATGCCTCATGACTGTCCACAAACTCATTTTTCAAGACCAATACAGTGGTCTTATATTCCTTCTCTATAGTCATAATGTTCTCATGCCTTGGAACCTACAAATCAACATATGTTTTTTGCACCAAAGACAATGATGCTACCAACTTCTTCTACATGGCTTGGAAGAGGTTTAAGGGTGAATTTTCTTCCCTCCTTGTGCACCACATACTCATTTTCAAACCATAATGAATGGTCTTCCTTGAATCCTGCCATGGTCTCCCTAAGATGATGTGGCAACATATCATAGGAACTATATCACATAGAACCATATCAACATAACCCCCAATTGAAAAATCTATGTATGCTTGCTCCTTAATCACAATATTCTGATAATTACTGACCCAAGAGGCCCTATATGGTTTTCCAATGGGAAATTTTGGTAAGTTTAACTTATTTACCATCTCATAGGACACTAGATTGTCAAATGAACCAGAATCTATGATAACCTTACAAAATTTTCCATAACATTTACAATTTGTTCTAGAAATAGATACCTTGGGTATATGTTGAATAGGTGACCTTCCCATTAAGAGACACTCACCTTCTTCAAGGTATGCATAATCATGGGTTGTTTCTTCTTCCTCTTGATTTTTATTATCTTCTTCTCCTTGAGTCAAATGGACCCTCTTTTCATTATTCTTATCTTCTCTTTCAGGACACTTGTAGAATGGGTACCCTTCTTCACCACACTTAGAGCACTTTCCAAGAAATCTCTTTCCTCTACCACTTCTTTATTCTCCTTTTTTATCTATGACTTTCTCTTTATCCTTCCTATTCTATCCTTGGATTGGATTTACTCCCTTTCCCTTGTTTTGTTTCCCTCTTGAACTTCCTTGCCTCTCTTGTCTTCTTCTAAGCTTGTCTTCTGCCTTCATTGCCAACTTGTAGAAATCTTCAAGAGTCCTTGGTATGGCCATGCTCATTTTATCTTGGATATTGTACCTTAGAACTCCAAGATATCTAGCCACCTTCTCTTCCACATCTTCATCATGAGAGGCTTTGATGTCAAACTTGTGGAATTCCTTTGTGTACCTTTGGAGATCCATGTCCTTCTGTTTCAACCCTTGAATCTTCTTGAAAATTTGAACCTTGTAGTCCTCAGGTAGAAATTTCTCCCTCATTTTTTCCATTATTCTAGGCCATGATGTGATCTTTGGCAGGCTTTTCTTCCACCTCTCTTCTTGTAGATAGTCCCACCATAACAATGCATGACCCTTAAGCCTTTCTTTTGCAATCTTAACCTTATGCTTGTCTTCAATGTCCTAATAGTCAAAGTGGTTCTCAAAAACACTGAACCAATCAAGGAGAACTTCCTCATCCATATTCCAATCATACATTTTGATCTTTGCTTTGACTTTGGATTCTCCTTCTTTAACTGCCTATAGAATCTTAACTAGTCTAGCATCCTTAGGATCCAACCTTTCTTCAACAGGTTCCTGTTTGCTTCATCTTCTTCATTATGAGGGCCTGAACCCCTCTTCTCAACAAGATTAGTCAATCTTTTGATCACTTCTTCCAATCTTTTGTTCTTTTCTGCTTGCTCCATGACCATCCTAGCAAGCTCCATGTTTGTCATCTTTGGAGGCATGTTTTGAGCCTCTTCTTCAAACTCCTTAGACTCTTCTCCATAAATGCACACCTATCCCTCCTCCCGAAGCTCTAACCTAGCTCTGATACCAATTAATGCAGAGGTAAGGGTAGTGGGCTCTTGAAAAATTGATGGATTGGACTTACAAGGGAAATACAAGGTTCAAAACACCCTTCCCAAATGAATGCAATATGATATTTCCAACAAAAAACTTGACTCAAGGTTTCTAATGTCAAATGAGACTTAATTCAACCAAATTCAGAAGGAATTAACTGGTTATGGAGTCACAATCTATGGATTATGCACAAATTCCTTGGATTCTGCCAGGAGACCTAATTGAACAGTATTAGGACAACGACCTTCCAAAATCCATAAATCCAAAAACTTCTAAAACACTTGGTAAAGATATTAGGTTTTTAGATACCCATTATCAAGATTGACAACAAATACAAAACACTAGGTAGGCTATTTTGGACCATACCTTCCTGCTACAACCCTGAGAACTCAAAAATGCGTGGAAATAGGAAAATTTCCAAAGGAACTATGTTAGAAACTTAACCCAAAGACTCCAACTATTGGAAAACAACTAATTATGTCCTAACATGAAAAAATACAAAATTAATTAGGCCTAGACCCCTTGGAACACCAAAATCCCCAAATTATGCCTTCAAACCCTCCAAAACTAGGGCTTCTCCAATATGGACTCTCCAAGCACTATATCCTTCAATTGATGGACCAAACACCCTCCCCTCATCATGTCAAGAAGGAATCCATCATAATTTAGTGCCCTCCTTAGGGTAGAATGGCTACTTCTATAGCCATGGAGCCAAATTCTTGTCTTTCACCCTGCAACATTCATTCATTGGTGATCACCCTGCAACCTACTTATCAATCTTGCATTTATAAAGTTAATTTGATATAATAAAATGATTAATTCATCCCCAAAGTTACATATAATACAGTAAGGGATGAATCCTAATCCATTTACTCAAAAAAAATTACAATTTGCAAGCCTGTCATGGGACAGTCAACTTCTAGAATTCAAAACCAATTCAAATTTATTTGAAAGGATGTTTAGAGAATTCTAAATTGTTTCTACAACCTCTAGAAACAATCAAGAATTCAAACAAATAAAAAATGTGCAATAAAACTTATGTTATTGCTTAATAAACCTGCTTTGTCCCTACAAATGGAAGCACCCAGTCGTACCACTTCTTCCCCTGCCATGGGCAGATCAAATAGGATTCCTAGTAACCATATCAACCAACTCCAATCAATTTTTTTTTATTAAAACTGCATTTAGGCATTAGCAACTCATTTCCCTCCTAAACTAAGTTACCGTTAAGATTCAAATATTTGAATTCTTAACTTACAAATTATTTAAAATTTAAGCATTCTAACTTATTGAATTTTATTCCTAGGGTCTAATTGAATCCCTTAAACACTTCTAAATCCTAATTAGACCCTTGGGTAGTATTGGCCCAACTTACAAGATTTTTATGTCCTAGTCCTCTACTTGGACCAATAGGACTTAGCCATATATCATTACATTCCTTATTGCAAATTGCCATTATTGGCTTTAAAACACCCCAATTCACCCTTAGGGATGATCTTGACCTCCTATATCTGATTGGATCCATGGTGACCTTAGGTGTCTTCATAGGTGCTCCTACACCACTATCTCTCTGCTCATCAATCTTATCACTACTCATATGAAGTTTTTCAATATGTTTCTTAGCCTCAACAAGTTCTCCTTTTATTATCTGATTATATTTCTCTAATTCCAGATATTTTTTCTTGTAGTCATCAAGTTCAATATGCATTTGTCCCATCTGAATATTAGTACCTTTTAAGGTTTCTTCAAATTTGTTTCTTTCATCCTTTACCTGTTGAATCTCATTTTTCCTTTTGAAAATAATTAGTTTCATGATCAAGCTTCAAAGTATCTTTCTCTTGTCCAAGCTATTTAATCTGATATGATGTATCACTATCTAAATCCTCTTTTATCTTATCCATAAGATCTTTTCTCTGACTCTTTGGTGCAGAGCACCCTAGGGTTTTAGCTCCGAAGCCCTAGCTGTTTAGCAATGGTGGTCCGGGAGCAGATCACGGTTAGCAGTTAGTCCTGTTTGGTTAGTAGACAGTTACCTTCCTAAACACTAACAGCTCTTACCTCCTAGCGCAGGGCGGTTAAAAACTGATGACATTATACTCATCGCATAGTCGGCAGCTAATGGGTGGTTAAGTTGAAATAAGTGCGACAAGGCGATGATAGTATATCGCAAGCTCGCAAGGTGATCGACGGTCAGTTTGGAAACTGCACGACAATGCGATGACTATGTATCGCAAGCTCGCAAGATGATAAGAAGTTAAAGGAAAACAGCTGTGATGCTGTGATAACAGTTACATTATCCTATCGCGTGATCGCTGAACAACCGGTAGTCAGTTTTCCAAGTGTGCGAGTGAGCGACAACCAAATCGCAGAGTCGCAGAGTAATCATCAGCTCAGATAAAAGCAGTGCGAGTGTGCGACAACAAGGCATCGCCGACTCACAGAGTAATCATCAGCGCGGTTCAAGGAATTGCAAGTGCATGACTACAATACATCGCACACTCGCAGGCAAATCGGCAGCTCGTGTACAAGCATTGCGATTGCGCGACGATGATGCATCGCCCAGTCGTAGATGAATAGGCAGCTCATCCAGAAGTGTTGCGAGAGTGCGACGAACAGTGCATCGCACAGTCGCAGAGTAATCATCAGCTCATTTTGAAATGTTGCGGGTGTGCAACTACAACTCATTGCATAGTCGCAAGGGAATTGACAGTAAGGTTTTGAGTGTTGCGGGAGCGCGACAGCAGTTATCGCCAAGTCACAGGATAAAGGCATGCATAGTGATTGAGTCTCGCGACAGTGCGACTAACATTCAGAGTATGGGTTGACTTGTCAACA
>MU224177.1:2319295-2331405 GCA_018584345.1 Thuja plicata
TTCTGTGTGTTTGAATTGTAATTTCCTGATTTTCAATAAAGAAGAGTTTTGGTGTGTTCTGTGTAGATTTGTGTTGTGTGCAGATTTCTGTAGAGTAGGATTTTGAATTCAGTTAAGCCTCATGGATTCTTTTTGACTCTGATAATCCATTCTATGGAGTGTGACTGTCAAGAAGCATCCCTCATGTATTTTTATTCTGTTTCTATGACTGTGTTGGGGAAGAGGCTAGTCAGAATTGTAAATAAGTCCTAGGCGAGCTAAATGGTCCGGCTAGAGAACTTGTAGGAGAGAGAGATAGAAGGAGAATGTGCATGACTGACTGTATTCAGTCATGAAGAGTAAGATGAGATGAAGAGTGAAGCATTTTGGTGGGTAGNAAACCTCAGAGAGAGGGAGTATAGAAATCCTTCTAGTTAGGGTCTGTGAGTAACCCTAAGAGACTCAAGAGTGAGTCTAGAGGATCCTGAAGTGAATAGGATCCAAGGTGAGATTCCTAAGAAAGAGTAGGAGTCTAGGAGCAAGGTGACCTCCCCATCACTCTTGGATAGTTCAAGTTGTTCCCTCAGTTTCTTGATGAAACCTTTATTCTCTTCTCAATTTGAATATCAAGTCACCATTTTCTATTTATCCTTATCAAGGTCTTCAAGTGTTGCTTCAAATTTTTGTTCCAAACTTTCAGAATCCATCTTGATCTCCCTTAAGTTGTTAGACTTTCTCTCCATGGGCCAATAGCTCTGATACCAATTTTTAGGATTAAGTAATACCGAGAGGGAGAGTGAATCAGTATTACAACACTTTAAACTTAAAATTATTAAAATCCAACTTAACCAGATAATTATTGAAATGAAAAGAACATAAAAACAAAGCACACAACTCATAACACCATGAATTGTTTCTCTAGGAAACCCTAGCCAAGAGAAAACCCCGATGGGGATGGTACCCAAAAATATGAACTAAAAGTATTATGTCCCTATTAGAAGACCTAGCCTTGTTAGGAGCTGAATATTACAATAGTACATTTCCCTGTTAAAGGAATACAAAACCCTATTAAAGGTATACACTGAGCTCACTACTCATACAATCAAAAATATGTCTTTGTTACAATGATTTATCAAAATGAACATAAACACACATCTATTATGCTTAATTAGTTCCATTGTAGCTAGCATCACTATTTGTCTTATTCTGACATCACAATGCATCCATTCATCTATTTGCATCACATCTATACTTCTCTTTTCAAAATATCTTGATATATATACTTTATTACATACCCAGTCGACTCCCAAATACATCACGAAATGGAACCAACACTTATCCAAAAAGTAAGTACAAAGTCAAAGATCATAAGATACCAAAATATAGGTAATACACAATCCAAATCCAACATAGCATGTTTAGATTCCATGTTACACTCCCTCAATCACTGTGACCATTCAACTACTTTGTCTTTCTGTATCATTGTCTTCGCATGAATTCAAACATCTTTATCTTTCATCTCGGAACTCCAAAAATCAAGAGACCTTAACTAAAGGTTTAGCATACCCCAAAATAGCTTCCTCTAAGCTCACATGTCTTCATTAATCATATATAGTGTTTTCTTCCCAAAACTATACTCTTGTACCATGTAAATTGCTTTATAGACTTAGTCATTTTTACAAGCCTTAACTCCAAAATTGTGTTCCACTTTGATGTAGAGCTGCACTGCAAGAAGCCACTAGATGGACCCAAGCCTCAATATGTGAAACTTGGTTTCTTTTTCCAAAACCTCTCACACCAACCTTATCAATAGGTTGAATATTAAGCTTTCAATTTGTCTTCACACTCTTAGGTCTCTCTTGATCCTTTGGATGTCAAATCCAACTTGTCTTCACTTTGCTCTTTAGGGATCCTTTCCCTAAATTGAACCAAAATTGAGAAGCCTTCACTAGTGGTTTCAAAAAAATTTCCCAATGGTATAAACACCTTACTTAGGCCTAGGGAACTTTGAGTCACCCAGCCAATTGATTCCCAAACTCTCACAACACCAAGATCTAAGACTATCCTAGAATTCCTTGTAGCCTTTTCTAGGTGGTTTTCCTAAGATAAATTTTGATTTTTGAAAGGGACTTGGTAAATAAATTATAGATACGAGTACCCTTTTGGAAGTTACAACAAACCCCAAGCTTGAAGAGACCAACTCTACTCTAGCACCTCTGAACACCTACAAGACACACATACCTAATTTGCCAAATTAAGCTTGATTTGCAAAGATAGTATAAAGAGATAGGTTCACAGAGTTGATGTAGTCACCCAAGAGTGTTTTACTAAGCCAAAATACCCCAAAACACCAACCTACCAAGTCTCATTGGTCAATTCATTAATCTACACCCACATTTTCTCAATTGACTGGCTAAATACATAGAGATATTTAGCCTAGGGCCTGACCTTAAATATTACAAACAACACAATAGGATCCTGAGCTTTTAGAATATTAAAATAAATTTCCCTAACTTGTATTTTCCAAGTGGCCATGGAGATCCACTAGAGAAATCCCAAGTTAGTGCCCCATCTTATGCACAAACCAAAAATAAGAGGGTTTTTGGACTGCTTCTACAAAAACACTTCTAACTTCTACAAATCAACACCAAATTGAATGAAACCAACTGAAAATGTAAGTAAACTCACAATATAACAAAATTATGTCACTGGTTTTTCTCAATGAATCCGTACATTTCTGTACACAATCAAAATGCTCAAAAAATTGTTCATATTCCTTCAAAAGATCATTAAGCCGTAGAATTCGGTATCACTCCCGCGAAAGGAAGTGTTTGTAACACCCCAAAATTGGCATCTTGCAACCCTAACCAATTTTATTTCATTTATCATTCTTATGACTCATCAAAGTCCTCTTGTACTAGGCAATTCTAAGTTTTGACTGACTCTACTTGACCTAAGTGTCAAATGCAGAAAATCCTAAATCTGCATTAATCATATAATGTATTTAATTCCTAAATATCAATCATAATTGGCTAAATAAACCCAATGATCGAATTAATTTAATTATAAATCCCTAGCACTTTAATTAAATTAAATTCACCCCTTTTAGCTAAAATACATAAAAATGAATTAAATAATATTTAATTATTAAATAAATACCCTCATTTCAATAATTGAATTTAATTATTCAAATAATTGAGAAAATACATTTATGAGGTCATATTCTATTAAATATTCTCTCCAGTTCAAAAATAGAAACTTTGAGTTGATTGTGATTTAAAAGAGAAACAAATCAGTTAAACTCAAAAAGGCAACAGTTGACTGTTTCTCTCAAAAGAAACTTGTTATTCTCAACTGATTTTCTTTAAGTTAATTGTTTCTCTCCAAGGAAACTTTCTATTCTAAACAGACTCTCAGTCTATAAAAGAACTCTCTCAGCTCTCATTTAGACTAGTCTTAGAATTTCTAGTCTTGTAATTTGTGATTTTTGAAATTGCTAGTTTTCTAATTGAATACATCATTATTAGATTTGTTGCTATAGCTTAATATCATTTAGATTAAACATGCATAGTTAACTTCATTTCAAGTAATCTTAATTTGAATATATCATTGTTTATTTCTAGATTAGCTTGTATCTTTCTCATTCTTAGCTTAATATCTCATTCCTAGATTAATTTCATACTCATTTGTAGGTTAATTTAGTTTTGCATATCATTTCTAGAATAGCTTTGCACATTCATTTCTAGAATAAACTAATCTCTCTAGATTAATCTTGCATTTACTTATTTACTTAAATCCTCCATTCTAGTAATGGTCTAGGTTGTTGGACTCTCGATTCTAAGAGCTTATTCAAAACCCCAGCTAGATAGGAGGCAATAGGTCGAATCATACAGGAATGCAAGATGGATAGTTTCATATCCATTCCTGTATGTGGCTGGTGAAAAATGGATAGTTTCATATTCAATCTATTTTTTGTCTGTATGGCTCTGCAGTGAAGTTTCATGCAAAATTTCTCACATATTCACGTGAAGTTTTGAAATACTTTGCATGATACTGAGTGTTTCTTCGTGCCACTTCTGGCATATCTGTGTGCAGACTTTGACAGCAGAAGATTTAAAATTTATAGATTTATCATTATGTTTTCTGACCACTAATGATTTATGTTTGTTGTTGACTGTTTCTTTTTGGTTTTTATTTCTGAAATAGCTTAACATGTGGTCTGCATGAAAAAATGATGAAGCTTCCTTTAATAACTATGCAAACTTGCTAATAGTTTGATTGCAGGACGCATGTCGGAGAACGCTTGTCAAAGAACTTTTGAAACTTGCTTAAACATTCTATTTTATTTCATTCTTTCTTCACATAGTCTAAATAGGGCCTTGTTAATAATCTCTCGAGCATCTTGATAGCAGAATAGGGTAATAGGCTCTTCATTAAATGGAAGTGATGCCCATGAATGAATCTGAGACCTAGACACTACTAAGGGATTGACTCTTTGGGGAGAAAGGAAAGGTAGCGAATCAATTAGCATGTCCATTAGTGAGGGGAGTATGCTCTTCTCTCTTTGAGGGAATCAGAAACCTAGAAGCTTTTGGATTTTTTTGAAAGAGGAGTTAGCTCGATGATAAACTTGTTTGGCCTATCTGGATAAGGCCGCGTAAAGGTAGAGGAGTATGCTCTTTTCCCCTTTGGGGAGAATAAAAAACTTAGACCCTTGAAACTGAACCAAGTATGAGTCTAACCTTTAGCAAGCCTGTCAAAAGTTGAACCTCTGGGAATGACCCAAGTGGATACACACCTTTCGCCGGTGCTTCCACCCCACTATAATAAAGTATCTTTGTTGAGTGAAAGATTCCAAATCCATGTTAATTTCTTCCTCATGATTCTTGATGTCAAACATCTCAAGGAAGCCCTATCAGTTGTACTGAGCGGCGCCGCTCCTAGCCTTGCTTTCCAAGGGTGTACACTTTTAGGTGTCGGTGTGGCTATATGTCTCAACCTCTCTTGCAAGGCCACTGATGGTTAATGTGAATGAAATCCTACTAAACAACTTGTAGCTAAATGCTTACCTAGTTCACCACTGAAAGGAGACATAATCTTTGCGCAAGGAGAGGGAAAATTCTCACATAGATTCCCACCATAGGCATACACCTGGACATTTGAAAGGTGGTAAATGACACTAGCCCCTACTTCAAGGGTAACCTTTGAACATATAATATTGAGTCCTTGGAAACACCAAAAACACGGGTGCCCTCTCGGGGGTGACACTGTTGTGTGAGGTGAACGTATGCGCATAAGTTATGGGGAAAAGATTTTGTCTTCTCTACCAATTTTCTTTCTAGGGATAAGCGTGTGTCTTTTTGAAATTTTCAATATATACAATGTTAAAATTGTTCAAAGACTCCCTTGTTCTTCCGAGTTTCTTTGTTCTTGGTTGAATTGTTTATGACTACTGCTTGTGTCACGACTATCCATACTTGTCGATAACTGGTTCTACAAAATTCAAACAAAAAAAATATCAATCTGAAACTGCGTACTCTATCAGAGAACAATCTTTACTGTGTCTTGAAGTATGTTTGTTGTCTTGAAAAATATTCCAACTATCTATTTATGGACAATTTCGCTTGGCTTTCTGCTAATTTTTGCATGAGAAAACACATCTTCGTGTCTTTCTATGGGAATCTTTGCGTGAGGATCTGAGAATCTTTGTGCGTGTTTGTGCTATTTTCTAATCTTTTCTATCACCAGTCGGTCTTTCTTTGCACCTAGCTACAAAAAATTTCACTGGCCTGTGGGAATTTGTGCGTGAGTAAACACTTCTTCATGCGAAACTATCCCAAATTTTTGAAAACAGTGAGCTATTTGCTGCCTGTTTCGTGTTACTCTACTCAATCTAAGTTTGTTTGAGGTATGTTTGACTGTTTCCTATCTATACACAGTTTGTGACTAGATGTCTTGGGCTAATAATTATGTGATTCTCACTTGAACTTGTCTTTTCACTTATCTATTTACTTGTTCTACTGTGTTGTCATACCTTGCGATGTGATAGTCAACTCTCGACTGTTCTAGCCTTATTTCTGATGACTTGTGTCGGGTATACTTCACCTTTTGAAACTCTTGTGTATTTATCTTGAGATAGTTCTAAGCATTGTCCTAATTCACTCCCCTTGTATAATATTTTTCTATGACTGTTACAACTCAAAGTAGAAGCCCATTCCTCCCACGTGTCACTAGACGAAGTAGACCTTGAAACCAAGGAAGAGTTCATTCCAAACTTATCACACAGTTAAAATGTAGTAGAGGATCTTAATGCTCCTCTTCATCAGCTACCTCTAGCAAGGGATCATCTTGATCTTCCTCCCCTGTTATTCAACCTTACGTCCAATGTTCATTTCGAATAGACTTCACTAGAGTCTGAAACCCATTATTTGAAGAACATCAAAATTCTAAAGAGTTGTTTCCTGAACTTGACACTATTGAAACAACAAGAGTTCTCGTAGGTACAATACCTCAGGATACTCAACCTCCTCATATTGAGTCTGTGCATACTGAACACTTGCATACTAACAAGATGGAAGACTAACATCAATCAGGTGAGCATAGCAAAGATGATGATCACTCTAAAACCAGGGGTAAGTTCCATTATCAAGACCCCCTAATGATGAGGAGATAGAAATAACCCAGGTAGACATCAAAGAGGCTCATGCCAATAAAAACTTCTGCAAGATGATGGAGATTCTCCTAAAGGAGGAAAAATAGAAGTATCTTCTTGAAATAGCCAATCAAGGGGCCAAGTTGCCCACAAACTACAATGTAGAGACTCTTGTCACACAAGAGGAAGAAACTGAAAACTCCAGGTTATAAAAAAAAAATTCAAAGGATGCAAGAACAACTCCTTCAACTCATGAAGGATAAAGACAAACTTGCCTCATAGTTCACGCTGGAAAGCATTTGTCCATTCCCATTTGATAAGAGTTTGTGCATGCCTCCTTTTCCTAAAGGAGTTGAACTTCCCAAGTATGAAAAATACTTGGGTACCACTAATCCTCGGGATCATCTGAGAGAGTTTGGTGCTCTCTTTATGGAGTTTATACATGAACAAACTTACCTCATGTGTCTCTTCCCACATATTTTGGGAGGGTCAGCCATGGAGTGGCTCTCTAGGCTATCGACTAGCATCAAGACCTTTGACGAGATTTCCAACTTGTTCTTGTAACATTAATCACACAACATTCA
The DNA here is from genome assembly GCA_018584345.1 of Thuja plicata. Lineage (NCBI taxonomy): Eukaryota > Viridiplantae > Streptophyta > Pinopsida > Cupressales > Cupressaceae > Thuja > Thuja plicata. Next base: position 2,326,511 of record MU224177.1, read on the forward strand.
ACATCTGGTTAATATCTGTGATCTTTTCAGCTTGAAGCAAAAGCATGGGGAACCTTTCTTGACATTTCTCCAGAGATGGAGACAAATTTATACAAATTATTCTTGCAAAATACCCGAGTCTGAAAAGTTGGACATCTTTTTAGACAATCTCCTTCCCAATTTTGGGTATCAAGTAGGGTTGCAAGGTCCTTTGACCTTTGACGACATGATCAAACAAGCTGTAAGAATCAAAACATTCATGGTTAAGAAAGGAGAACTGACCCTACACAAGGATAATAAACAAGGGTCCTTCTCCTCTAGTAAAGACAAATCCAAATTTTTCAACAAGAACTAGAATTTTGTGAATGATGGAGTTGTCGACAATGTGACTCCCAAGCCTTCAAAGGATGCATTCAATCTTACTACCACTATGCAGGCTGCCAAAGCCACTAACCAAGCTATGACACAATCTAAACCGCCTTCAAACTTTTCTAGATCAAAACCTTGGGATCCTTGACCCAAACGTGAGTTCACTCCTCTGGGAGAAACCCTTGACACGGTTTACAAGACTCTCTTGGACAACCAATTACTCATTCCTTTAAATAATTCACATCCTTTCAATCCATAGCCATGACCATCTTGGTGGAATGAATCTGCGTACTACGATTACCACCAGAACAAGGGTCACAAAATGGCTACCTGCATTCAACTGCGGCATAAGGTCCAAGACCTTATCGACAGTGAGATTATTCTTGTGGGAGGTCACAATAAGAACTCAGATCACCAAGCCTTCAAAGACCCCTTTCCTCCTCATGGGAAGGGTGAATCCTCTAAAGGAAAAAACACTGATGCCAAGGTCAACTATACATACACTAATAATGATAACGTCATTAATATGGTTGAACCGGTAGATGAAGAATATTGCAATGTCATTACCATCAAGGGAAGAGAAGATGCTCCTAAGCATAAAACTCCTTTCATGTTGCAAGGGCCTATGCCCTACCCCTCCGAACCAGAACAATCTTAGGTTCATGCAAATGTTGTTACTCAGTCTCGTGCAAAGATCGTTCTCAAAGGCCCTAAGCCTTCTACATCTTCACCAATACAACCTGTAGATAAAGTTGTTGTTAGCACTGCCAACAAGAACTCAAAATTGGTCCCCTCGTCTAGTGCTGCTAACTACAACATACTTGACCAATTGTAATGAACCAACACTCAAATCACCATCTTTGAGCTGCTGAAAATTTCCCATGCTCACAGGGAGATCCTTGACAAATCCCTCACTGAGGCAAATGTTCCAAAAGATCTAGACCTAGACCGGTTTTAATCCATGGTGGGTCACTTGACCTCGCCACACTATTTATCCTTCTCAGAAGAAGATGACAACTCTTTGAGCCATCCACACAATCTCCCCTTGCATATCAAAGTCATGATCCACAAATGTTAGGTCATATGGGTCTTGATAGATGGAGGTACAGGGTTAAACATATACACATACAGGTTAATCGAACAATTAGGCCTTTCAAAGAATTTCATTAATCCTAAAAATAAGATTACTATCAAGGCATATGATGAACAAGAGAGATCTTCTAAAGGTCTTGTCACTTTACCAATCCGAGTGGGTCCTATTGAGAGGGATGTTACCTTCCAAGTTTTGGATCTCCCTCCAGCCTACAATATCCTATTGGGAAGACCCCAGATCCATGAGATGCAGGTAGTACCATCAATGTACCATCAATGTATCAAATTCCCATTCAACAGCATAGAGGTCACTATTCCTACAGACACCAGCTATGCCTGTAATGCATTAAGACAAGTAGTGGAAACTCTAGTCCTGCATAACAGTGAGGTGTCCAGCTCTGAATCATCCACAAACTTGTTGAAGGAAATAGAAAAGAAACTCAAGATAAAGGACACTGGTATGGGTGGATACATAGTGGAACCCGTACTATCAATCACATCTCCTCCCACACCACCTAGGTCCTATGGGAGACCTTTAGAAAAGGTGAAACCAACAACACCCCAAGCAATCTGTTTGCTCTTTTTCTTGTATCCTTCAATTCTAAAAGAGAACACGCAAACTAGACTTGGGGATCTTAGTCCAACTCACATGAATCTACTTCTTCATACAAATTGAAGGGCAAGAAAAGGCTAATTGATGAGGATTTGATCCTCCTTCTGCTTCAAGTTCCACACACTCAGGCAGGTGCACCTAAAACATACTAAATCTGCATACATAAACACTTTCTCACTCAAACCTTTTATGCAGACATGAAAATCAGTGGATAGTGCTCAGACTTATAAGATATGGGAGTTCAACTCAACCAATCTTATGCAGGATCCCACCTACATGATCCGCTAAGAACTAGGAAAATGGTCAATGTGACAACAAGGATATTCACCCTTCTTCTCTTCGAACCCGAAGGCTCAGGCAGGCTAACCTATCAGATTCACTTCTATAAGGAATCACCAAACATAATTGCACTATTCAATGCAACTTGTATATATTTTTGCTCTTGAATAGGAAAGGGAAAATGGTTTAATTTTAAAGATTTGATGATGAAACTACATAACCAGCAAAGGATCAGTGCCTTATCTATTGGGCAGCAGAGTCAAACAAATATGCATTCCCAGAAAACCCCAACTTCAAACTCAAAGAACCTGAATGAAATGCCTTACAATCCATCCTTATCATTTCAATATCTGGACATCAAATTTATGTGTTGATCCTAAACTCTCATAAATTGCATTCAAGATTTAATCTCTCCTTGAAAGAAACTTGAAAAACAAAACCACAGCCACCTTGTAACTGGTGTATTAACATGCCTTACAGATTAATACACAAGAATTAACACCAAGCACACGAAGACATCAGACAGATATTTGAACAAGGATTCCATCATTCTTTATTAAAATTCATCTAGAACTGAACATTGCAAGACCATGAACCAAGAAATAAAACTCAAAAAGCCAAAATACTACCCAGCAGCATAATTTTCACCATCTTCTGTTACAATCAGGAAAAAAGAAAGATGTAGGAGAAATTGAAAAACCATTTCCTTCACCGACACCTGTCTGCTCCTCAAAAATATCTGCAACTTCTTCTAACTGAAACTACAAGAATCTGATTTGATCTGGACTCAAATGGTCTGCAAAATCAGAAACCTCATTCTGAGACCTTTCCGGTGATATATGATAGTCCATAGTTTGGACAAGATTTGCCCTCTAAATCTTCCATAACAAACTCCATCTCCCGTGCATATTCAGTTTTAAAATTTGGAATATTTTGAAATATTTGACATTATGCATTAATTCAATAGTTTGACTATTGAATAATATTTCACTTTAATATTTCAAACTCATTTTATATTACACGGATTCAAAAGCTTTTTAATATCATTTCAAAACCCTTTTCCAAAAAGTGACATGTGGTAGCCTCTTATTGGCCTGCAGATCCACTGGGTGCCATGTGTCTAAAGTGACAAGTGGGCCAATGACTTATTGGCTTATAGGTTAGATGGTGAGCATCTTCCCATTAAGCCAATAAGAAAACCCTTAGATCTTTTTGAAGTTGCTCACCTTTTAACCATTTGCTTTTTGTGATGAATTTAATTGATTATTTCAATTAATTCATTTTTTCCTCACAATGCACCAGCATGTGACACTTGTCGCAAGGGCTTATTTTCTTAATGGGTAGATAGTGTGCATCTTTCCATTAAGCCAATAAGTAATCCCTTGGATTTTGTGGAAGATGCTCACTGGTTAACCAACTTTTTGAAAGAATTTCAAAATAAAAATAATATGAAATTTGCACACCTCACCAAAATGTGCCAATTTTCACCCTTTGATTGGTCTGCAGGTCCACTTGGCGCCATGTGTCAATTTCTGACTAGTGCTTTTGAACTGCACTACACTTGCGCCACTTGGCGCCTACTGGGCACCACATGGCATCCTATGATTCGCTGACTATCGACTGGGCGCCAACTAGGTGCCACATGTCATTTGTGCTTTTCGAATAATTTTTTTGAGAGTTTTTAAAGCTTTATGCATTTTCGCTCAAAATTATGCGGGCCCTACAGCACACTAAGTCTTAACCTGGGCACACCACTCAAAAATCCTCTTGGCTTCTTCTTACTACATAAGGTAAGTGTGACAATATTTAAACCAAACAAAATCCCCAGTGCAAAGAATGTGGGATAATGCTCTGTATAGCTCTGCAAGCATCTAACACCAGTTCCAGCGTGGGAATTTGCTGACAAAGGTTGTGAGCTTGATGTTACACCTCTACTTTGAACTTCCAGCGCACCTTGTCTAAGCTCCCACATGCATTGGCACTGGCCATCATGCTTTAAAATTGTCATTTTAAATGTTCATCGTGGCCTCCTTCATGAATTGTCTACTGCATATCATTTAAAACTTTTAAAAACCTTTTACCTCCTTCGCTGGGTGTCTTCATTTCATATTCCTTGCGTAACCCTTTTTCAATCATCTATGTAGGCTGCATGTTGGCAAGGGTTATGGAAACTTGGCTCTACACCTGCAATTTGCATTTGCTAAAAGACAAAACCTCTATCTATATCCATTGTGATGGCTCCCCTTGGCATGTTGCACAGCATGTATTTGTTGTTTCAAATGTTTTTACATGTTTTGTACGCTGCTGCGTAGCTTCTCAGAGATATTGCACTGCCCTTTTCTCAAAACTCCTGCGTTCTTGGGCATGGGATTTGGATTTACACCAGCCGATTGATATGTTTGAAAGTTCCTATAAGGGCCCGTTTGGTTGCACCCTATAACCGGGTTATGCAGCCCATAACCCGGTTATGGGGTGCAATTCCTTGTTTGGTGACCTCTAAATTGAATGAGAATACAGATTTGCAAATCCCCATTTGTGCAAAAATGTGGATGTCCAAATTCCT